>JANIEQ010001064.1:0-16243 GCA_024708375.1 Oxalis stricta | reverse complement strand
ATTTAAATTTGGTTGTCAGAGTCGTCACTAATTAACTCAGCCAGAACAAAAACTCTAAAAGACTTCATTACAGATGAATTCATAGTAGTCACAAAGACAACAAAGGAGCTCACACAAGCATAAAGAGAAGAATTTTCATTGAAGAGTCAGCAATATACATAATTCAATATAAGCCCACGAAAAATAATTGACAACAAGATGATTCTAATTGATCATCAACTACTTCAACAGACATACAGTTGACTTGGAACACAGAAACACTACCAAAACATCAGATGATTCAAAACCCAGAAACAGATGAATGAATAAATGAAAAAACTAAACTTTTCTAGGTTGTAATGATTATTAAGCATCAAGAACAATAAACAACAAAGTAGTCACATACCTGGAAACAAAACTTGAAGATAGAGAGGTTTCTTCTATTTAATTAAGACTTGGGAAGCATCCAAATTCTTCCTAAAGGGAGACAAAAACCAATCCCAAGAGATATAATCTTCCCCCAATCAATCAAATACCGAACCTCCTTATCATTGGAACATTGACAACAATCCAATAAAAAAAATAACAATTATACAACAACAACTACTACTAGTATATAATTCTTTATTCAAAAAAATAATAAAAAAATAATCATTTGGGTTTTCGTGTATGTCTTTCTTAAGGGAAAAAAATCACGTGTAAGTGTAACAACAACAAAATACAAAGTTTTAAAGCTTTAAACTTTTTTGCTCAACAAAGTTGAAAGCATTAATCTTTTTTTTGAATTTGGAGCTGAGGATCAGAGAAAAAAAGAAGTTTCCTTTGAAACCAAACCAACAACAACAATTATTTTGAGGAGGGTGAAATAAAACAACATAAAAGGGTTGTTGATTGTTTAATTTGTTGCTAAAGAAGGAGTTTCAAGAGCTAACTACCAGTTGGTGGACCTATTTTAGATTAAGCCTTCTTTTAACGCATAATGGTAGTTTCTCTAAGTTACCACACACTCTCTCTATCTTTCTTTTCTAGTCTTGTTGTAATGTTGTGTGAGAGAGAGAGAGCATTTAAAAGATTGTGATTTGTTGGTTTCCTTTTTTTCATTTTTATTTTAATTAGAAAAGAAAAAATAAATATAAAATAAATTAAAATGGGTAGTAGATTAGCTTTATTTTTTTTTTGTGTGTCAGCTGTACTCACACAGTAGGTGAGGGTGACAAACACACGCGTTTGGTTTAGAAGACGCGTGTGTCGTTCTAATCTATACGCTACCATTGTCTATTGCCCATTGTCTAGCCTTCTTCAAACTTTTGAATTTTCCTTTTTAAGTACCATTTTCTTCTTCTTAATTTATGTGTTTGTTATGAGTAATTATTAATCAACTTTGTTGAAATGTAGTACGGTATAAACAAATCAGAAGTACTCCTATCCGATAATAAATACTATGCTTTTATTCCTTTTTGACATACTGGTACAATTGCTTTAATCCGGTAGTATCGACCGAACTGATACGTGATATTTATCTTGTATTAAATTTTAGTAAAATTGTACTTTATGCAATGGAACATAATTGGGGTATTTTTTCTTTTTTTTTTTAAGGTCTAACTGAAATTCATTCATTCAAATGCGAAAGAACTACATAATTGAGAGAGGAAAATGAATAATTTTTTTTCATTTCATTTTGGGTGAACTAACGAATGAAGTTAGCTTATTTCCTTATTTCTCTCATAAAATTTGAAAATTACAATTTATAAAATTAGACTGCAATAGGTTCTAATATTGTCAATCAGAGCATGCTTGGGAGCACTTGACTTCATTACATATTTTTATAGCAATTAACGAAAAACAATTTATCCTTTGACTTTCAGTCAAGAAACAAAAATCCAATCAGAAAAAGAGGCAAACTTCAAAAAGAAAAAAGAGCCACAAAAGTCAAGTTTATAAATAGGCTTTTGTGGCCCAATCTTCTCAAGGCATGGTTAGCCTTTAGGCTACAATTCAATTTCCACGTTGAAGCCCAATTGTATGAAAGCCCATTATTCCTATGATCTTTATGTGAGATGCTTTTTTCTTTTTGAAATTATGTAGATACTTTAAAAGGAGTAAGTTTTTGTAAAAAATTTATTTAAATAGACATATTTCCTTTTAAAATTAATTTAAATACAGTATATGTTATAAATAATTATTTTATTATACTACTATTTAGGAAGATTTTATCATATATGATATGAATTAGAAACTTTTAGATTATGTTAAAAAAATTGTCAAAAAAATATTAACAAAATTTAAAAAAGATTAATCATAAAAATTTAACAGTATATGAATATGTCCGTTATTTATCAATAATCATATAAAATTATATAGTGAAATTTTTATTAGGAATAAAAATTTATTTAAGATGTTGGAAAAAAATTAATGTGTATTATAATTTGATTAGAAATAATGTATAGTATATGTGTATTGTGTATATAAGATGTCTGTCAGAAGGGTAAAGTCACAACTTCACTGATCCAGCTTTGTGCTTGGCATTTCTCTTCAAGAAAACAATTCCAAACGAGCAGACGTTGGAGAAGAACTCCACAAAAGCAAAACTTCAAACTCTCATAAATTAGCTTAACACAATGAGTGATGAAGAGGCTGCACGACGTCGTACTGCAGAGTCGGAGTACCGCAATAAGCTCCTTCAACACAGAGAGCTTGAATCTAGAGTTAAATCAGGTTCCCGATCTGTTTCCCATTGCCTTTTTCTTTTTAGGTTTTTACACTTTGTTTTGGGTTCTTCGAAGTATACTAGATCGATTTAGGTTTGGTTTTAGCTGGAAATTGGCCTGTTAACATAATGGGACTAGATCATTGTCATTGTTACCTTGATGGGTTTTCATTACTAAGTATCGTACCTGAAAAAAGCTTTATATTTGGTACTGGTTTAAGTCGATAACTGCATAGGTTTTGCTGGGAAACTTGTAGTTTGAGCTCCTTTGTATTGACTATTTCCCTATTTAGCCTTGCTTTCGTTATACTAATGCTGCTTGCTAAGTATTGTAGTTGAAAACACTTCATGGTCTATGATTTGAAACTTGTGATTTATGCTCATGTGTATGGACAATTATGAATTTGTGTGATTGATTTTGAACTATGTATATGCAGTGCGGGAGAACTTGAGAAATGCGAAGAAAGAGTTTAACAAAACAGAAGACGATTTGAAGTCTCTTCAAAGTGTTGGACAAATCATCGGAGAGGTTCTCAGACCTCTTGACAATGAACGACGTAATGTTCTGTCTCAGACTACAGTCTTTGAGAATTATAAATTGCAATTAATTGTTTACTCCAGGTTAATGGTTAATTAGTTTATCAAATACCTGTGTGATGTTTCAGTGATCGTTAAAGCAAGCAGTGGTCCTCGATACGTTGTTGGTTGTCGTAGCAAGGTAGACAAAGAGAAACTAACTTCAGGAACGAGAGTTGTTCTTGACATGACAACACTCACAATCATGCGAGCTCTTCCACGAGAAGTAAGTTATTCGTCAGTATTGTGCTATTTGTTTGGGAGTTTTTCAGCTGGGAAAAGATAAAAAGCAGCAATTATCCTGCTCATTTTCTATATGAATGAAGAGTGATAATATTTTACATGTTTTCATATATGCTAATCCATTTTTGAATTTATAGGTTGATCCAGTTGTTTACAACATGTTGCACGAGGATCCTGGTAATGTTAGCTACTCGGCTGTGGGTGGTTTGTCTGACCAAATTAGAGAATTGAGGGAATCTATTGAGCTCCCTCTCATGAATCCTGAGCTTTTCCTCAGAGTTGGAATCAAACCTCCCAAGGTTATTTCGTTTAATCTTTGATTTCTGTTATTTGGGTAGCCTTAAAGCATTATGTGCAATCAGCATAAGCACCTCTGGATTATAAAATGGCTCATTGTCTTTAAATGTGGCTCCTGTTAGTAGTGTTGTATTATTGTTTTTTCTGAGATCTCTTTCCTCTTTGCTCCAGGGTGTTCTTCTTTACGGTCCTCCTGGGACTGGCAAGACATTGTTAGCTAGAGCAATTGCCAGTAACATAGATGCCAATTTCTTAAAGGTTAGGTCTTTCTATGTGCTTACCAATTTTTTTTTGCATTGCATTTTTTGTTACCGTAAAATTGAAAATACTCATCATCTATCACTTCTCATCTGATTAGGTTGTTTCAAGTGCTATTATTGACAAATATATCGGAGAAAGTGCAAGGCTGATCCGGGAAATGTTTGGATATGCACGTGATCACCAGGTATCAACTTGGATTCGGTGCTTTTTCCCTGTAGTTTCAATAATTCCTCTTACTTGACTCTGACAGTTTCCTTTGGTTGTTTGTCAAGCCCTGCATCATTTTTATGGATGAGATCGATGCCATTGGTGGACGTCGTTTCAGTGAGGGAACAAGTGCTGATCGTGAGATTCAGAGGACGCTAATGGAGCTACTCAATCAACTTGATGGCTTTGATCAGCTTGGCAAGGTACTTTTATTTGTATAGTTTTGTTTTTTTCCCTGATCGTGTCAGATCATCAGATTAACTGATGAACCGAAATTGTGATATAGGTAAAAATGATAATGGCAACAAACCGACCCGACGTTCTTGATCCTGCACTTCTTCGACCTGGGCGACTCGACAGAAAGATCGAGATCCCATTGCCAAATGAGCAATCGAGAATGGAGATTTTAAAGATTCATGCTGCTGGCATTGCTAAACATGGAGAGATTGACTATGAAGCTGTTGTGAAGTTGGCTGAGGGCTTCAATGGAGCCGATCTTCGGAATGTCTGCACGGAGGCTGGCATGTTCGCTATACGTGCCGAGAGAGACTATGTCATCCATGAAGATTTTATGAAGGTAACATCCCACTTTTTTTCTCTTTTTGTTCGTTAATATGTATGTACACAGCTCTATGATTATTATTCGTTGATTCTAACTTTATCTTGCAATGTTTTATTCAGGCTGTTCGGAAACTGAATGAAGCCAAGAAACTCGAGTCCAGCGCACATTACAGTGCTGATTTCGGGAAAGAGTAGACCGTAGACACTGTCTCTTAACTTGTTTCTTCCCAGTAGTGCCTTACCTTGAATCAGCTTGTTTCTCTGTTTAGTTTCTGACATATGATGATACACCATTTCTATTTGTACTTTCTTTCTTTTAACTAATCATCACAAGAAATTTATAATTGAATGAATAGTGCTTTGTCTTGTTATCCGTTCCATTTTTGTTCAAAATTTCCATTCTGCACTTTGATGAGCAGAGCTTGAGCACTCATTGGGAAACAAATATCATAAGCTGATAAAACATCCATTTTAATCAATGATAAGATTAGTAAACAAATAAATGTCATACATATTGAAAAAGCCGAGTGATCTTAATTCAAGATTAATTTCCGCTGATTTCAAAAATAAATAAAATAATATTACATTCCGCCAATGGGAAATTAGTTTATATACATTTATTTTTCAAGTTTTGTTTCTTTGCTGAGTTGGGAGTAATTTTTGTTGAAGTCCATTTTGCAACTTTGTAGTTAACCATCTTCACAATCTTGTAAAACCAGAACACACTAACCAGCTGCAATCCTAAACCCATTGCCTGAAACATCATTTTATGGAATTTGTGAGTCAGCATGAAATTCCTAAGAACAAATAAGTAATGTTCAAAAATTGCAATGCTAAGCCCGAAAGAAAAAGATAATTAAGAAATAAAATACCTTAATTAGCAAAGGAATGTTAGCAGTGAGAGTTACATGAGTGAGATAAGGTCCACCCATCATCCTTGCCACGGAGAATACCAAAGCAAATAATATCTGTCCATTCAAATACACACAAGAAAAAACAGTTCAAGGGTCATTCTTTTTACACTATGATTTAGTTTCTACTATACATATCATGTATTTTCGATACTTGGAGAAAGTATTTTTTTCTTGCAAATTTGTTTTAGGATTAGAAATATTTACATCTGCTGCTAAATTAAGGCCAGTGTCTCTATAGCCAAGCTCTTTGAGAATCTCTCTCAGGTGAAGAAACGGACTTGAGATCTCCGTTATAAATATAGCTCCGACTTGTTCCGATCCACACTGCAATTCCAATATTCAATACCTAATTATTACTAAGTAATTAAGATTATTGAGTTAATGACAAATTAACTTGCTGTAGTGTAAAAGATCAAACCATCTGATAAGCAAGGCCAGCTCCAAGACCAAGTATGCTGACTAAATGGTGAACTATGTTGTCAACTTGGACTCTCTTATCAAATAAGCAGCAAATCGTATCATAGATTAGATACGAAACAGTAACTGCTAGTGTTTTCCTCTGCAACAAACAAACAAACAAATTAACATCAATTTTCCATTTTTAACAGAACTGGAAGCATGAGTACTGTTTCATTAGGATCTGGATATGTAAAAAGCATAAAAACAAAACCTGTTTCAGAGAAGAAGTTGAAGCCAGAGGACAAAGAGGGCAACTTAAATCTTCAACAGACAAAACACACAAAGTGACAGCTAATGTCGCATGAATTGTCGAGACTAATCGATTGCAGAAGTCGAAAGAACGTTTCGGCAAGAGTTTCCTGATGAGCAAAAAAGTACTTGCCCATGATATAACTCCCATTAGAATCAAGTTCACTATGGATTCTTCCATTTCTTTATAATCTTAACCCTGAAAATTATTCATACCCAAGAAAAAAACAAGTTTCAAAATACTGAAACGTGCCTAGGAAACAAAATTTAATTAACAAAGATGGAAAAACTTACAAGGAAAGACGAACAGTTGGAAATCCAGTTGATATGAAGAGAACAAAAAGGGAGATTTTGAACTATACAACAAAGTTCGTTTGGTCAAACAATATAGGATTACTTTTAGTTGAGCAACATTTATTATATTGCCTTTCTTGGGTGTTAGGGTACGGTTAGGTTTGCCTCATTTAATTTTTTGATTAATTTCTTGTACTTCATGCTAAATATACTTTGATCGCCATAGTTAAAACAGGGTTGCTTGCCCATAACATAAAGGGACTTCTTTTATTGTTAGTATTATATATATAAAGTTTTTTACAACATACAAAGAGTTCATTCAGCCATGATCCAAAAAAGATTTCATTTCTGTATACGTAACAATTAATACTACCTACTGAATTTATTGCTCGAATGAGTTATGCAATGGAAAACCACATATCTTGGAGACTAGTTGATCAGTTGTGTTAGGTTGGTTGCTTAATGCTTAATTCTACTCTAGAACTAAATATATTATACACTATTCTTCCACATGTCGCGTCGAGTCGGGCTAATGTCCGATAGGTTACATCCATTTTTTGTGTCTGGATTTTGAGATTCATGAGATCAAAAATACTCGATTTCAAAATTATAGTTAAATTGATTTAGAATATATGGTATTATTTTGTAAAGGAGGGTTGAAAATTTTATTAGAGATAACTAATCGATCCGAGTTGAGTCAATTTTTGACAAATCCAGTTAAAATTCAGTCAAATCTTCAAATTAGATAAAGTCGTTAGTATCGTCGAAAACATCATTTTCAATTCATTTGCTAGGGTGAATTTAGTATATGGTACATAGTCGACTCTAACAAAATTCAAGCTTAATCAAACCGGTTGATCAGGTCAGAACCAACCATGTTACCCATGGACAAGTCTAGTGCACGTCGTTACTCCCATTTAATTTAATAATTGGGCAAATCCAATGCACATGCATGCAATAAAAACTAAAAGATTTATTGTTCAAGAATCCTTTTTTACAGTTTTTTTTTAGAGCTAGAGAATAAAACGTGGAGATTAAAGTATTGTTTTTAATTAAAATCAAATTAAAAACAAATAAATGCAGAAGTTAGTAGTTGCGAGGTTGAAAATGACCTCTACCTTTTGATCAATTATGTACAATAATAATCGAGTAGACATGTCACATGAGAAAATAAAAAGGAATATATAAACCACAAAACTTTTAAATATAAACTTTCGAAAAGCAAAGGAGGCCAATGATCATATAATAATCGATGAACATTTATTTATTTATTTGTTGGTTTGGAAATATTTATTTTGTTGGTACATATATACCGTATACGTACGCACATTATTTGCCACTTGCCAGGCATTAATTATCTCATAAAAAAGTTAACTCAATTTTAATTTATAGTCTAACCCGTAATTAATTTGACTTTTATATGTATGATGAATGCGACAAGTAACTAGATTCGTTGAAAGGATTTCCTCAACTTCACAACGTTCATATATTAATTCACATTTATCGTTGAATTATTATTTCCTTAATACTGTGGTATCCTTGCCTAGTATTGAATCTACATTTTGACTTTACTTGCCTTAGTTAATTAGTATTAGTAATTAACAAGTCTTGAATGATCTGTAATTCTGTATGAGTTACGTTTTTCCAGATCTCGCCATGAACATTTTATTTTTGATTCGCTGGGCTGCTTCGAATATTAATATTGCGATGGTGGGATGTTTCTTTATGAGTTCCAGACAGCTTTAGTGATCTATTATTACAAAGGCAGACATTGGCAATCGGCATAGCTAAGAAAGATTTTATGCTTATTGTTGGTGGTAATCTCGTGGATTTTGTGGAGAGAACATAACTTGATCGTCTTTGAAGAGGTTATTTCTAGATGAGATGACATGATCTTTATAAACATGTACCTGTGCAGATGGTAATTCGCCTCACTACTCTAGTCGTGGACTGTATTTTCCGATAACACTTATAGTTTAGCTTAATTTAGAAATGTAGGAGGTTTAGTTTAGTTTGGAAGTGTAGAGTTTCATCAAGAGATTATCGATTAATTGACGATACTTAACTCGGCATTTTATTAATAATATTGCTCTTTTATTAAAAAAAAAGTTACTATTTGCACCATCATTTCAAGACTAGTTTTATACATATTCTCTAATAAAAATAAAAATATGAATACATAGATTAGTCTTTATTTGTAAAGTGTCTTATTTAATAACATGGTTTTTTCAGAGCGAGGCAACCATGTCGCTCTTTAAAAAAAGTGACAAAATAGAAGAGATTAAAACAATGGGTCAAAATATTTTTTCCTAGAAAGTAAAATGGGCTGAATTTATTTAGTTGAATATACATACTGTGCATTTGATTCAACATTGATGTTTTCTTTTCCACTTAGTATAATATTGGAAATTTGACTTTCCAGGTTAGCTATGGAGTTGATACTACGTACTCGAAATTCAATTCCCAGATAGGCTTGAATTTCCGAGGAAGCACATGGTCGTTGAAAACTCCAAGTCGTTCAGGTTTTGCCCATTTATTTGCCGGGTCGTCGATAAATTAGGCCAATTAGTAGTAGAAGGAGAAGGGAAAAATGATTTGAAAGCTCGAAATCGGATGTTTATCCTTGGAATGAGATTTTTTGGTCAATTGTTCGCTGAAGACCTTAAAAAAGAAAGGTTGGTATTACATTTGTTATTATCAGCTGTTACATATTTTCATTTGGAATTGTAATTTGACTTCAAATGTTTACGCTTTAATTGTGAAGGATCGTCTCGGAACTTGTAAAAATCCAGTGAGGAAGAAGAAATGTGGAGAAAAAAGATTTGATGCTTTCCAATTTGATGCAAATGAGCCTCAGTGAGTTATTATATTTCCTACTTCTTGTTTCTTTATTTGTTTGTTATTTATCATTAATTTCTTTAATTTTCAGAGTGGAAGCACTAAATACTTTAAGAAGTCACACACATTTGCTTGTCTCGTATACCTCCCGTTATGGTTGTTGGTGATCGGTATGGCTTCTAACGAATATTATTTGTTCTATGTTGGCATTGTTAAGTTTTTAGTTACAAATATAATTTAAATTGGGTGATCGCATTGGTATCAATACAGATGCTATGACATGAAGATCTTCTAAGAAGTACATTAAGTGGTGGGAGTCTTGAATGGCTATGTTATTTGTTAACAACCAGTAAGTATGTCTGCTTTATGCTATTTAGTTTGTGTTCATTGAAGACATGATTAGTTTTTCTTTTATCATGCCAATGTTGCTATTATATGCCAGGTGTTTATGGACATTGTAATGATGCTTGGGTAGATGAAGAGTGAGTAATTTTCAATCGATTTCTTTAGGATCTTTTTCAAATTCACTCTCAACTTTTACTATGGTGTCATCAGTAGTTATCCCCCTAATCCGACCACTGAGATGGCAAAATTACGGTTGGATGCTGAGGAGAAATGGTTAAAATTTGCTGATGATTTAGGGATTTGTGGACAAGTATTTCGACTTGGAGGTATCTATGGGCCTGGAAGAAGGTTATGATTGTCATTAACTATTGTTGGTTTTCTGTCCCCTGAATTCTCTTTTTAATTGTATACTCCATTTGCAGTGCTATAGACACATCGATTAAGCAAGAACCTTTATCATATGGTCAAAAAAGGAGAGAATCAAAACACTACACAGCCAGAGTTCATGTTGATGACATTTGCCAAGCTCTTAATGCCAGCATCACTAGATTCCCATCTCGGTAAGCTTTAAAGTTTTTATGGCTTAAAAAATGGTAGACCTTTTTTTTCTATTTCGGTTAAACAGAAGCTTTCGTTGTTTAACTATGAGAGTCTGGATCAGGAAAATCTACAATATTGTTGATGATGATCCAGCTCCCCGACAAGAAGTTTTTGCATATGCAAGGGATTTGATTGAGAATGAGTGGAATGTCAGGCTTAAAAGCAGTAGACATCCCCAAAGAGAAGAAGAATCGATTGGACAGAAGAGTGTTATAAGGTCTGAGAAGCGAGTTTCCAATGCGCTGTATGAAGAAGGAACTGGGAGTTAGGCTTTTGCATCCAAGTTTTAGATCAGGATTAGAGAGCATCATCTGCAAAATGGAGAACCCTTTTCATTAGAAAACTCTGCAAGTCCACATTTTTGGTTATCTAAGTTGATTCAAGATGATCCCTCCAAGTTTAAAGCTGCTAACGTATACAAACTTGTGAACCCTGTTGAGCATGCGTTACTCGCAAGTGTTTTCTTTTAGGCTATACAGAAGTCAATACTGACGCTGTTTTATGGATCATGTGAAATGATTTGATGGCTTTTGGAGTGAGAGGTTTTTGTGGGAGAACTGGCAAATCTGGTTTCAGTTGCTGCTTGAATAGTGATGGGCTGGAAACTCTCTTTTCAGTATGGCTGGTCTACTGAATTTGGATCTTGGTAAAGCTACTTTATTGCTCCTACAGCTATAATGCTCTTGTAATACTTGATTTTATCAGGTTATTTTCTCGACTATTTCATTATTTCAATTTTTCCGTTTTTTTTAGTTCAGAAGTATATCTGCTGTAGAAGAATTCATTTCATTACTTCGAGTAAACTGTTAATGGGGGTTTGAATAATTGCGCACATTAATCTAGGGGGGTTGATATAAGTTTCAAACAAAAAAGGGCGTCATCCTACATTACCTTAAATATGGGTGAGGTATTAATATTTTACCCAATTGCAATTCCTATAAATGATGACTTGAGAATCAGGCCAACCAAGATTCTTCAACAAAGAAAATTCCTTAGACAGAGGAAACGTATTTAGTTGCTTGCATTGTAAGATTGGGATTTTCAATGAACATCTTACTATAGTTGCTTTGGTTTGGAATTTCAATCCATCTTACATAAAAAGGGAAAGACGTCGATCGGACAACTTTGTGGAGGACCGAAGCAAAGCATTCCGATAAAGTGTAAGGAATTACTAATATAATAATATCAATGGTCCAAAGAGAATCTCAAAAAAAAGAATCGAGCATACAATAATAAAGATTGCGCAAATGTCATGCCAGCACAAAAAGACCAACAAAAGATAGCAAAGGTATATTAATATTCGTAATCACATGCGTGTGATTAGGGAATCCCTTCCAATATAAAATTGTGAAATCACAATCCAATTAACGGTCATAGAAGCAAACCTCGATGCACTACGGCTTTTCGCTTTAAGATATGGGAGAGGATGTCTAGCAACAGCTCAGTCATGAGCCAAGGACCACATATAAACAACAGAAATCCAAAATTTTGACTTGGGAAAAGAATTCAGCAGAAGCAGTTTACAGCATTAAATGAAATATAAAGGAGTACCAATGCCTGCTCAAATCTAAAGGGACCATCGTGAATGACACTGTAACTCACTGTATCCCAAAGAATAGATCACCAAACTAATTTAAAGCTCTATCTATGGTGACAGACATCTACTAATTTCAAGCTTTGATGACTACTAGCAGCAAAAAGACACTAATAGAAACACAATTCCAAAATAATGGCTCTTCTCTTTCAAATAAATGAATCCATGCCAATCTTTTCCAGCATGAAAATTCTATTCGCAATCAAGAAGCCAAATCAAGTGAGAGGATAATAATGGAAAATAGCATGTAAATTCCTACATAAACAATTTTTATACAATTTTCATTTCAACAAAACGTCCATCACCTAAAAAACTTCAAGACTAAAACCTGGTAAGAGCCAAAACAATCATTTTATCTTGACAATTTAGTTATCAGTGGTAGTAATCCGTACATTGCAATGCTTTTCTTGCTCACCATTCCTTTTCCAGAAAGCTCTCCTCCACCAGGCTTCAAATCCTCTTTGTATATTTGGACAGTCTTCACCAGAATTTAAGAATCGATTGAACCAAGCAAGCAAAATTTCTTGTTGCCAAGCTAGAGGCAGTGTAAGAATGGTATTACTTAGACCATCCTCGATCAAGTGCCGATCGAGTCCTCTAGATGCCCTACGCATCCACCCGAAATCGTCGTAAAAAGGGACCAAGCCATGTTTTTAAAAGCAAGCACCTAACATCTTTTGAAGCCAACAATTGCCCTTTTCCAATCCCTACAAATAATCTAGCCGTTACTCTACTAATCTCGTACCTATGAACAGCTGGAACCTTGGAGTGCACGTCTGATAGTTCAGTCTGAGACGCCCACGATTTCAAAAAGTCTTCAGCAATTTGTCTATCGATCAAGATATCCAACATCCAATGCAAGTTGTCTGCTTGCCTTGCAATCTGGCCTACGTCCTTCAAATTGCCGGATGCAGCCTCAAGGAAATGGCGACGGAGCAATTGCAAGCAGTCGTCACAAGAAGAGTATAGAGATTCCTTTCTGAGATCATTATGAGAAGAATTCTCACGAAGCATCTTTAAAACCAATCCTTTCATTTCACGCCTAGCTTTCTCATCCTTGCCATCGAGAACTACATTCAAAAGTTTGACAAGAACTTCTTGATTGTCCGGAATTCTCTTCAGGTCCATTCGGGACCTCGACTGAGACTCTCTTTAGAACTTCTCCGGCTCCGACGCCTTCTAGCCGAAGTTCCGATAATAAAGCAGCTACTTTCTCTTCTTCATCCTCCGCCCATGGGGCAGCTTCTAAATACTCCAAACAGGACAAAACCCCAGCATCGAATCCGATTGCTGCTGAAACCTATTGAAACATACAATTGGCAATGCAAACAATTGAATTAATAATAGTAAATGAAAGTGTTTCATTTTGGCCTAAACATAGTCAACATCCATCAATTTATAATTCATCATTTCCTACCAACTAAAGAAAGCACAGCGCAATCCAAAACATATCCACTTGATGAAAATCATTACTAAACCAGATAAAAGGATAAAAGGTCACATTCAAAACATACAATTCTATTACATTCATTGTCATTTCATCATCCCTATATTAGTCAAAGCGAAGGAAACTAAAACAATTCCGGATTAATTCGTTACCTTCAAAATGCCAAGAACTTTGCTAACATCCTCTCTCATAAGCCTCCTCCTCAGATCCTTACAATACATCAATCTCAAAGTCTCTATATAAACCTCCACGTCATCACAATCTGAAATCTCCACGATACAAGGAGCTGAAGCTGTCAAACCTCCATTAGACTTGTACTTGTTCCATCCATCCGATAACTTGACGGCGAAAAACCTGCTATGAGCAACCAGAATTTGCTTGTGTACACTAATGGAAACACTAATACCATCTTTTGAGCTCAATGTCAGCTTAACGTCACTAGAACCAGAGTCATTGAACTGGTTCCCTGGACTCTTACAAGTCAAAAGGTCATTTATCCGTTGCATTACGTAAGCTTGCCTATCTTGAACAGAGACATTATTAACGTTAAAGTTTCTATTTTGAATCAACATACTGACATTGTTTGCCGCAGACGATGTTGGTTTTGGGTGGACGTCGGGCTCGCTAGCCATCATCTCGAAAAGGGTCGGGCTGGATCGGGACTTATCCGCCGCAGGCGGTGGCGGGAGACATTGGATTCAGCAGGCCGGCGGTTAAAGCTGAATTGAACTTAGAGAAGCTCGAAGGAAAGAAAGAGTTTGAATTTGAAGAAGAAGAAGAAGATGATGACGTGGCGTAGTCGTACGGCGAGTGGTGGCCGTTTGTCGTTGAATACTCCATGACTGGTGATATACTCCCCGGTAAAAATCGGATCTTGCACACGGACGGTGAATTTGAAGGCGATGAAACCGGTTCGAGCTTCCGGGTCGGATTCGACCGTGACTGTGGCGGAGCTGGAGGAGGAGAAGGTGGCGGCAGCGGAGGTGAGGTGGCGGAGATGGGTTTAGAGATTGCCGGATTGCAACACCAGGAATTAGAATCAGGCGAGACAATGCTGGGCGGGTCACGTTTACGGGTGGCGGAGGAGGAGGACGAGATGGTGGTGGTTTGTCTATATCGGTGGCGTTTGGGCTTGTTGTTATTACTAAGAGTGGGCTGAGAAGTTTGGACTTTGTAATGAGAGGAAGAAGAAGTTTTAAGAGTCCTAGTTGTTGTTGTTGTTGTAGTTGCCATGAAATTGGTGTTAATTAAGTTTAAGAAAACTTAATTAAAAGTAGTATTGTAATTAGTGTTTGCTGTTTAGCTGTGTTGTTGTTGTCTTTTAGTTTGTGGCATTGGCATTTGGAATTATCAGACAAAAGACAGCAATTAAAAATGTGATGAGTACGAGAAAGAGTGTGCTGTCTCTCTGAAACAAAAAATGAAGCCTGTGAGAGAGAGAGTGCCTGTCGTGAATGAGCATTAAATGCTTGTTTGAGTGTGGGCTTCGGCTATAACCGTATGAGTATGGGTTCGGGTATGGACTCTTTTTTTTTAGTAACAAAAAGAATAAAATAAAATTATAATTTCATCGAAAAGATTATTATAACTCTAATTAATGGCTCCTATTTAATTTACAGCCACTTCTATTTATTTTAGAATTTATGATGATTCCTTGTTGTTTTAGGTTTTATCACTTTAGAAATATATGTTATTCCTACTGTAGTTAGAATTAGATTTCAATACTTTTTCTATATATTTTTAGTACTTCATTCATAAAGGAAGTCTGAACTTAATTATCTAGGTTTCTTACGCTCTTCAATATTCTACAAAATTTTTTGTCTTCTTTATATTGCAATTTAGATTTTGACTCCTAACACGAAGCTATTCGAAGATGTCTCTATTTCAGCCTAAGTCTCAATTTGCACCAAGCCAAGTTGAGAAGAAGAAAGTCATAGTGACAAACAGACATGGTGAGAAGCTTGTCTGCTTGTTACATGAAACAGGATCTTCCGAGATCGTCATATTGTGCCATGGCTTTCTGATCCTCTAAGGCAAATAGTATCATCAACAGCTCGCTGTAGAATTGCAGAATGCAGGAATCAGTGCTTTCCGCTTTGACTTTGCTGGAAATGGAGAAAGTGAAGGATCATTCGAGTATGGTAACTATTAGAGAGAGGCTGATGATCTGAATGATGTGATTCAACACTTTCGTAGTTCGAATCGTATAGTAATTTCAATTGTTGGACATAGTAAAGGATGTGATGTCGTACTACTACATGTATCTAAGTATCAAGATGTGTACCGCCATTGTAAATGTTTCGGCCATCTTGATTTAACGAATGGCATTGAAGATCGTTTGGGAGATGATTATTTTCAAATAATCAATTAGGTTGGATACATTGATGTTAAAAATAAGAAAGGTACTCGTCTGAATATCGTGTGACCGCAAATAGTCCGAGGATCATATTAGGACAAAAATGCATGAAGAATGTATGAAGATTAGCAAAGAGTGCGAGGATGTTGACGAGTCCATAGATCGAAAGACGAGTTGTCCCCGCTCTCGAGATGCATTGGAGTTTGAGAAGATCATACCTAACAATGAATTAAAAAATTGTGGAAGGAGCCAACCATGGCTACAAGAAACATCTTTCCAAATTACTGCCAATTATTGTCAAATTTATAAACACTTC
>JANIEQ010001062.1:0-23770 GCA_024708375.1 Oxalis stricta | reverse complement strand
AATCTTACATGTGACATTAATTAGAATATTCATTACTATACTATATAATATAAACCCCTCCCTATCTTGGCAGAGACTAGGAAAGTAACTTGAAGGTTGGCTTGGCTAGGAAAAATCCTGACATCAGTCTCAGCTTTTTTTTTTTCTTTCTCATTCAGGCCCGTTTGGGCGGTTCCACATATACTTTTAAATGGGTTGGAGTGACAAGGAAACAAACAAAGAGAAGAATAATTAATGAGGGTATTTGTTTACACCGAACCAAACAGGGCATATTTCACTCCACATGCTAAAACATTGTATTTGTATGTCCAGAAGATGTATAGCAGTACTTATAGAACTTTTTCCACTTTTTAGAAATGTAGCAGAAGAACACATGTAAGTGTAGCACAAGCAAAACTATTTTGGATTTTTTTGTATAGGCAACAGGATTACATATAGTGATTGACGGAAGAAGGATAGCTCTAGTGAATTTGATAGATCCAAGGGATCGGAGATAGCGAACATCTGTGTTGATTTTATTGTGATATCATGATTAAAAAAAAAAAAGTTTGACGTTGCCTCCCTGAGAGAAACAAACCGAGGATATCGTGATATAATTAAGGAGCTGATGTTAATTGTTGTTCTTCTTCTTCTTTATCTATGTAATTCTCAGGATATTGATGAATACATTTGTCTCGATCAGGCTTTACTTGGTCAATGGATAGTCAATCGTGCTAGTGGTACTAAATTGGGATAAGTGGCAGCCTATGTGGCATAGACTGAAAGTTGCCACGTCAAATATCATTTTGCACACAATTGCAAACCCGGGAAGAACCGAGACTAAAACTGCAAACCGGTAACAGCCAAACAAAATTACAACCCGGCAAACAATCAAAACAAAACTACAACCCGGTAATAATCAAACAAAGCTACAACCCGGTAACAATCAAAACAAAACATAAACAGGTAAACAGCCAAAACAAAACTACAACCCGAGACCTGAAATTAGTGTGAGCATCAGGCCAAAGGAGGCCCAGAAGGCTTTTAATGTGGTCTGAAGAGGCATTGCCACTTTATTCATAGACATGACCATGGCCCAGTCTGGAGCAGAAGCCGAACAACTCGAGTAAAAAATAAACCCAGTCGGAACCGAAATTTTACGGTTCCATTTAATTCTTTTTTTTTTTTTTTAATTTTATATGGAACCAGAATCGGAACCGTACGAGAGTCGGACCTGTAAATTCATATAGTTCTGGGATCTAGATTTCTATCTAGATTTCTACGGTTGCCCGATTAGAGTTCACTTCTTTGTTAATGCTTTGTCATCCTTATCACTTAGAAAGCCCGAGAGGACTGTGTCATATGATTTATACACGATCTGGTGACACTTGTATGTGCAAAACAAATTAAACCTGACTTTAGTGCAAGTAAATAGTCTCCAAAGAAAACACTTTTATGTGGTTGATGACATGTCGTCTCATATGAAGCCATATTTCTCCGTTGTTGTATTTTCTCGGCATTTTTGTAAGTCAGTCCAACGTCTTTGTCTGGCTGGAAACTATACATGCATTGTTTTACATGTTTCTATCTCTGGTGATCTATGATCTAGTTAATCATTGATATGAGCATAAGAGACTAATCAAACATCTCTTCTAGGCCTGCATCAATGATGACATACTTAATGATGCAATTCTTCCGAGATTGAAGAAATGCTATACTTGAATATATGTATATGCCAGTTGTGTTAGTTTCAAATTTGTAGAATAGAAAACCAAGACATTTGGACCAAGCGGTTGGTCGGGGTGGGGTTTCATCCCGGAGGTCATGGGGTCAATCCTCCATGGATGGAGGATATGGGGAGGAGAGAACTATCCTCATTGTGTAGTCCAAAACCAATAAAAGAAAAATAGAAAATAGAGAAGAGACAGAGAGATCAATTTTATGAAAATGAATAAATAAATTATTAGATGGTCAATTAGTTTTAATAATAAGTCTATGGAAGCTAATTAACATTGTGTAGTACAAGTAGATGAGATATCTACAAAGTCAAACTGTACTACAAATTTGAATATATGTACATACAAACATTCATCTTGTTTTAAATATCTTCATCCCTGAACAATGACAACTTAGACAAGAACAAAAGGAGAATTCCTAGCAACAAACCATTCAATAATGCCTTTCTTCAAGTCAACCACTGAACTGATCTGTATTCTCATAATCTCTGCAATTTTCCCAAATAAAAGCTCATGGAGGAGACAGCCACGACGAAAGTGACAGCGGTGACCATGAAGAATTACATGGAAAGGGTCTAATCTTGGTGAAAATATGGTGTTTGATAATTCTGTTCGTAACCACGATTTGCAGGAGGCGTTTCTCCTTACTTTTGTCGATGGAACGAAAGCTTTCTCCTTTTAGGCACTCAGTTTGCAGGAGGGGTTTTCCTAGGGACATCCCTTATGCATTTCCTTAGCGATTCTAACGAGACTTTCGGCGACCTGACGACAAAAACGTACCCTTTCGCATTCATGCTGGCGTCGTCTGGTTATCTTCTGACTATGCTTAGTGATTGCATTATAGGATATGTGACAAAGGGTCACGATCATGATTCTAAAGTTGAAGTGGAAGACCAAACAGAAGGATTTGCAAGAGAGGAAGGATTGTCATCAGAAACGGACTTGAAACAACAAATCTTTTTCAAGACAACTGGCCTTGGAGATACCGTATTACTCATCCTTGCTTTGTGTTTTCACTCTGTTTTCGAGGGTATCGCCGTTGGAGTTGCCGGTAAATCGTCGTTTATCTAATTCCTTACTACGACATTAGGTTTCAATTTTTTTATTTTTTTCTTAGCAAAGAACTCACTTCTTAAGGGTGTCTAGAGAAAGACGACACAAAATGAAGACACAAAATGAAGACACTATGAGTTTTATTTTTATTTTCAGATACAAAGGGAGATGCATGGAGGAATCTATGGACAATAAGCTTGCACAAAATATTTGCAGCCATTGCAATGGGAATTGCATTGTTAAGAATGATACCAAAGAGGCCATTTCTATTAACAGCAGCATACTCATTTGCATTTGCGATTTCAAGTCCCATCGGAGTAGGAATAGGAATAGCCATTGATGCTACGACTCAAGGGAGAGTAGCTGATTGGCTTTACGCCATCTCCATGGGACTCGCTACTGGCGTTTTCGTCTACGTCGCCATTAATCATCTCATCGCTAAAGGATTCAAACCACTCGCGAAATGCTATTTCGATACGCCATTCTTTAAATTCCTAGCTGTTCTTCTTGGTGTTGGAGTCATAGCCGTTGTTATGATTTGGGATTGATTGTACCAAACATATCCTATTATCATTTACTCTGTTAATGATTTAGAATCCTTAGTAAGATTCGGTTGGGCCTTTTCCCAACAGTTTTTTTCATTTTTAGTGCTTGTTTGTTTTTTTCTTTTGATAGCAAATCGATGATAAGTGATAGGATATGTTTGATTTGTACCAGACACTTTCAGAATTTCTGAAATCGAAAAAGCTAATCTGGTATTCATAATTCTAAATGAGGTATGATCAACTTCCAAAATCTCAAATTTAAGGAATTTGTGATGAAGGGTAATTAGTTTATAGGAATATTTTATTCGAGTTAAATTACCGTGTTATTTTTCCAGTAGTTTAAATCAATCTCGATAATATTTCGTTAAAAATTTATTTATGCTTGGAAGTCTTAAAGTTGTCCCTCCACAATAAATATCATACTTTTAGGAACCATATTATACATAGACAGATAGATATATAGAGAGTGAGAGTGTGTATGATACAAAAATAAGAATCATTATCATAAAATGTAGATATAGGAGTAGCATACACGGATAAAAGAGTAGGTGCAACTACAAGAGATCTTTGTCGTCCTTATGTAAAATAATTTCTCAATTAGTCTACAATATTAATTTTGTATTAGCTTTGCAGTAAAGTATTTTTGTGAATGATTACTACTGTCCTAATCATTAGTAAACTAGATTTAACTAAATAAACCCAATCAATCGCTATCATTATTTTGTTTCATTTGCTTGGAAGAAGAAGAAGACAAGTTTGATCAAATGTCTCTCTCTTCCTTAGCTTTGAGGATTTTCTTCTCTAAAGGCCCTGTTTGGTTGAGAGATATGCTTTTCAACAACCAAACGTGGCATTGCCCCATTAATGTTGTTTTTTCCATCAATGGAAAACGACGAATCCATCGACAACGTCGTCAAGTTGACTGAATAAGGATAGTTTTTCACTTTAGTCTGATTTGTCTTGGCAACTAAGAATTAACAGTTGTTCTGTTTGGATTCTGTTTCTTGTACACGACAACGACTTGACAATTTTTATCTTCTTTACTCATCCGCACTTCTGATTGTTTCAATGAGAATATTATTAACTGCGTGTGCAATCTTTTTCCTATCGGAAACTTTTACATTTATAATGATCAACAAGTTTGATGGCTAACCCTTTTTGAGTATAATAATTCTCATCCTTGGACTATCTAGAGCTATGTCAATTCGCGAAAGATTTTGCCGTAAAATCTAGTCCACGTTTTATATACAATATTTTTTTCTATCCCCCCACTATAATAGATATTTATATATTTTTTAGTGTTTCACTAGTATTTATGTAAAAAAAAAAAAAATCTAACTCCCATTGCAGACGGATCCATCCTTGATGTCATTAAAACACGCATAAAATTCAAAATTATTTATGATATTTCTACGAGATAAGAGGTGCTTGATAAATTAAAATAAAAATATTTACATATTAAATTTTTTACTTAATACTTTATTTTATTATTATTATCTTGGATTGAATCTCAAACTTGTACGGAGTAACTCAAATTATAGAAACTCTTTTTTTTTTTTGAAAATGATTATAGAAACTATACAATTACATTATCAAAATGACATTGAAAATGAGTAAAACGACCAGCATTGCAACTGTCTAAACAATCTTGTTATATTTAGGTGAAGTTAATATCTATTGCAAGTGGATAACTTCAAACTTAACAGACTTTAATGATACTCAAAAAATGAGTAAAATAGGTCCACATTGGTCAAATTATAGCTTATATGTGAAAACTGAGAGTCCACGGTTTGGTCTAATAGTAATTAGCGTCTCTTTGAATCCTCAGAGATATGATCACTACCTAATCAGACCAAACAAGCCTTGTAAATTTGTCTATATAAACTTGCTTTCAAGCTCTTATCAAATCACTCAGCAGTACTTCTAATTATTACACTCCCTCTTTCTTCACCAAATCGAAATCTATCACGCTCGTTTTCGTCGACAATGGCTAATTCTTCAAGAGGCATTGTCATCATGGCATTGTTCATCTTTGCTATAAGCTGCTTGTTTATAACATCACTTCCACAAATTGCTGCTGCCTCGCAGGATTCAAGCGTTACGAGACAGTATACTTTCAATGTACGTTAATTACAAATTAAAAAAAGAAAAGAAAAAAGATGTATGCTTTTAATTAAGAAATGTTGTTTTGATTTGATACTTTTGGCAGATTGAAATGAAGAACATCACTCGTTTATGCCAAACAAGGAGTGTCATCACTGTTAACGGAAAGTTTCCCGGACCACGAGTTGAGCTCAGAGAAGGTGACCGTTTATTGGTGAAGGTGGTCAATAATGTTTCAAGAAATGTCAGCATCCACTGGTAAGTAATCTAATCTATTTAACAAAATCCTATATATATGTAATATCTACATCCACATCACTAGATTAATGATGAACTTAGTTTGGACTTGTAGAAATTCTCATGTTTTTCCTAGCAGTTGTGTACTTTTGTTAAGCTTTGCATTTCATAGCTCGGATGCTTGGTATCCTCAGCTACTTAATTAACATTCTATCGGCTGAGATACCATAAATACCTACGATAGTTGAATTGTGGACTGACATTAATTAACCAGTAATACGTACTCTATCTAGTTTTTGCCTTTAGGGTCCACAGTTTAGATGGCTAGGTTATAATCAATCCGGCATTATCATTAACCGACACTATTCACCACGGCTACAAATCTTAATTAATTGTTTAATAATATTGCCTCCATCAAAGAAATAAAAAATGATGAATATATTTATATATGTATAGGCATGGAGTTCAACAAATAAGGAATGGTTGGGCAGACGGGCCAGCATATATTACACAATGCCCTATCCAAAGCAAACAGAGCTATGTGTACAACTTCACAATCAACGGACAAAGAGGAACCTTATGGTGGCATGGACATATCTCTTGGCTTAGAGCTACCGTCTATGGACCACTCATCATCTTTCCTCGTAGCAACGAGTCTTATCCTTTCGTCAAACCCGACAAGGAACATACAATCATGCTAGGTATATATATGCATCAAATTCCTAGAGCGAAAAAAAAAAAAAAAACCATTTTCCTAGAGATTGACTGATGAAATTTGATTTGATGACAAATTTTACAGGAGAATGGTTTAATGCTGATCCTGAAGCAGTTATTAATCAATCTCTTCAGACAGGAAATGGCCCAAATGTATCCAATGCTTATACCCTTAATGGGCTTCCAGGCCCATTGTATAATTGCTCTGCACAAGGTAATATTCTAAAAAAATCACATTTTTCGAAACTCCGGTGCATACTTAAACTCCCCGCTTTTTTGGGGGTATGGGAGAATGTCAATGTGCATCCTTCCACTTGCAAAGGGAAGGCTGCGTACATCAAGTAAGGGAAGGCTGCATACATCAAGTATAAGATCAAAAAGTTTGACATTTTCTTTTTTTGGTTTCACAGACACATACAAACTGAAAGTGAGGCCTGGGAAAACATATATGCTTCGTTTGATCAATTCTGCACTCAATGACGAGCTCTTCTTCAGCGTCGCAAACCATTCCTTAACCGTTGTAGAAGCCGACGCTTCTTATGTGAAGCCATTTAAGACGAAAATTGTGGTTATCGCTCCAGGACAGACAACAAACGTTTTGTTAAAGACTAAACCAACATCACCTAGTGCAAAATTCTTCATCCTAGCCAGACCTTACTTCACTGGCCAAGGAACTTTCGATAATTCTACAGTAGCAGGAATCCTAGAATACGAATCAGTTTCATCTTCCATCAAGAAACGTCCAATCGTTAAACCAATTCTCCCAGCAATCAACGATACAAATTTCGTCGCCAACTTTTCTAGCAAATTTCGGAGCCTCAACAGTAAAAAATACCCTGCAGATGTGCCGAAAACTGTCGACAAGAGATTTTTCTTCACAGTAGGGCTAGGAAGTAACCCCTGTCCCAAGAATCAAACATGTCAGGGTCCTAACGGCACGAAATTTGCAGCTTCAATTAATAACGTGTCGTTTGCTTTGCCGTCAACTGCATTGCTTCAAGCTCATTACTCAAACCAAAACTCGAATCTTTACACGACTGATTTTCCGGCTACCCCTCTACACCCGTTTAATTATACCGGCACACCACCGAATAATACTTTCGTGATTAATGGAACTACAAAAGTTGAAGTTCTGCCATTTAATTCTTCAGTTGAGGTAATTTTGCAGGATACTAGCATTCTTGGAGCTGAAAGCCATCCTCTACATCTTCACGGCTACAATTTCTTCGTCGTCGGCCAGGGTTTCGGTAACTTTGATTCCAAGAATGACCCTAAGAAGTTTAATCTTTTCGATCCTGTTGAAAGGAATACTATTGGCGTCCCCTCGGGTGGGTGGGTCGCAATTCGGTTCCTAGCCAATAATCCAGGTGTGTATATATCTTTATTAGTAGTACTTCACATGAGGACAAATGTTTAATAAGATGGTAACATTTTTAACGACAACATTAAAATTTATTGATGGTCAGGTGTTTGGTTTATGCATTGCCATTTTGATGTGCATTTGAGCTGGGGGTTGAGAATGGCTTGGATTGTAAATGATGGAAAGCTACCAAATCAGAAGGTGCAACCACCACCGTCCGATCTTCCCAAATGCTAATTAACCTTAATTGAAGTTTTTCTCTACACAAGAGGGTCACTCTATAATGGCTTACATTTCAATATATAACCTTCTTTGTCTTTCTCTGTTTTGGTCCTGTTAACTTGTATATACATGCATACATACATGGTTTTGTTGAGGTTTTTTCTTTTCATTTGTTTTCAGTTTCTTGTAAGATTTTAAATCTTACAATAACAAATTGTTGTTAAAGCAAAGAGTGGTGGAGTTTTTGTGTTGTATATTGAGTTTTCAATGCCTTTTGGTGTGGCTCATGAATAATAATGGCATTCCTTGATTAAAAGCCCATCTCTGTCTCTCCCTTTCTCACTCTATTTGATATGTGAGGACTGAAATATAATTGTACAGGGGACCTAAATCGACAAACACATCAATCGAAACCGTTTACATCGAAACACCTTATTCCCTCAAATAAGTAAAAAAGACGGTAAACATCAACGATGTGATGTGCAATGGCCTCTCTCCCTCTCTCCATATTAATACTCGTCCCAAAATAAATGTAAAATTTTCAATACAATTCGTACGTAAAAATTTACATCTATTTTGATAAGGAGTATGTGACAAAGAAGCTTGATTAGGGCTCATGTAGGGCAATGGCAAATGAAATGTCATCATCTGTCGGTTGTAGAAACTCATATTCATGTGTCAAATGACATAAATACTAGGAATTCAGCTGTGCTAATAAGTTAGTAATTAAGATTGTTCAAATTTTTTAAGACTTAGGAATCAAAAACGACATAGTCTTTGACCCCATGTGTGTTGGGTAGATGACTAATCATTCAATGTTTGTCTCAAAATTCAATTTGAAGCCTTTCTTTAGCTGTGTTTGTGGCTACTAGTAGTCTTCAAATGCAAACCCAACAACCTATTCTAGTAAACTAGCTTACCAGATAGGCTAGGCTAGCACCTAGATTTGTTAATTTCTTGTTTGTTCGTTAACCTTACTTTATCAAGCTATTCGTAATAATGTAAATTCACCCTAGAGAAATTATTTATATCTAGTTGTTTGACTAATTACATACCTGTTTATGGAGTATTTCTAAGACCCTTAAGTGGGAACCGGAATAATCTAGGATTATCGAAGTTCGAAGATGGAATATTTTTAGGTAGAAACTTCCTAACACATCGATTCTCACTCCATACATATCATGTCATTTTGTAAACTTTTAAAAAGTTTATGACAATCTATTAAAAGACGAGATTTTAACCATTCACATGCTAGTATTATTAATGATTCACATGCTCATATTATTAAGAGTGGGTTTGTTATTGTGTTTGAAAGACGTCTTCAATCTTCTGACATTCTTAAAAGATGTAACATACATGAGAATTTTTCTCGAAGATGCGTTATATTAGTCCTTCATATCTTGATTAATTTGTCTTTAATGGTGAAAACAACTCTAGTTACAGTCATTATACGGTAATGTTTAACGAAGAAAGACGAGATAAGATTGAATTTGTATAGTAAAATGATGGGATATCGATCTAATGGATCAGAAGATGGTGGTATCTTTTAGATAGAGAACAGGCTCATGTGTCAGAGTGAAGCAATACAGTCATCAATGGGTGGACATCAGTTTTTAACAGATACTGGAAGTGAGAGAGTGAGTAGCTCTTAAAGTTTTTAACTGTCATCCCTTATTTACCACACCATTAATGTTACTGTATTTTTTTCAGGATAAAGATTTGACTGACAAAAAATTAGTCAAATTTTTGTGAAAAAAACTTTTTTCATTTCACATTTGCACTTGGATTTGATGAACAAAAATATAATGGAAACAAAACTTCAAAACTTAATTTTATCGCATGCTAAAAAATAAACGAATTTTTAAGCGAGGTTCCTACCGATCCTTTATGCAGGAACTAAGTGACGTCAAGATCGATATGCTCGTTTCATAAAAGTAGGAACTGGCTGACCCATTTAGAAACTATCGATACGGAGTGTCTGTATCCTAAGTTTTTTTCATGAGCGCGATACTTGACGTTACTTTGAATTGATTCCAACTTAATTACAGTCTCCAACATTCTTTTGTTGATCATTTGTAAGAAATTATTCGGTACCTGCAGATTGAGATTAAATAAAATTAAACAGTATCTCTTCTTCCACGACCTCTGAATTCCACCAATATGTGATTCATATTTTGGGCCCATAATTAATATAGGATGAAGCTTTTGCTTCATTGGCTGACAATTTAACAATGTTAGTTTACAGAATTCTCTGACTGCTGGCTGATCAACTGATCTATGTATGTAGCTCTGTGCTCTGTTTTCCACACTTTGCTTTTAATGGTAACTGCCACTCTTGAAGGTCTAAAACTTTACTCTATGACAAGGACCAGTTGAAAAATCAAAATTCAATTTTTTATTAATAATAATAATAAAACCATTTTTTTTCTTATGATCAGTTAAGTGAATGTGAAATCTATAAATAGAGTTCTGAAGAAACAGAGTCACTGTAAAACAGAGTTACTGCAATTTTTCTTTTACCATTACTAGTGGGTGAGTTATTGTTCCTAAAAGCCATATCTTAGTTGCTCATAGTAAGTAAGAATCTATGAAAATGGATAATGGGGTTTTGATTGAATTGTTAAATGTGTAATCTTGAAATTTGGTGAAGTGACATAGAGATGAGTGAAGAAAAAGAGCAGATCCTAAATTTAGAATGGGAAAAAGGTTGTATTTTTAACTCTTTTTTTCCTTTCTTTCTAAAGTGGTAAAAGTTGGCATCCAATTTCCAATGCAGATCTAACGCCGGCAATGTCTTGTTAGTACTATATCAGCAGCCCCCCCAACAGCTAAAAGGGAATCTTTTTCTCTCATCAAGACAAAAAGAAAAAAAATTAAAAATTAAAATTGCAGAAACAAAAGAAAAAACCACAAAGAAAAAGAGAATAAATTGTGTTGAATGAATGATTTAAAAAAGACTACTTTTTTAAATTTTGTTTCTAAAGAAAATGATAGTGAGGAACAATATACAGCAATGATTGATTTGTAATTTTCTTGCAAGGGCGGATTTGCATTTGATTGAAACCCCCATATGATATATATTTTTATAATTTATAACCTCTTTAAATCTCTTCTTACAATGTGCTCTTAATTTTTTCCTCATATCTAATTACAACTTAATTCTGATAGAATCACTCATCTTGATGGGAAAAAAAAAAAAAAAAAAAGAATTACAATTCAAGTAAAACCTAATTAGCCATCTTCGAAATAACCCTTTTTTTTCAAGAATTATCTCCATGTTTATGCCAACAAACAAGCATTGCAACACATCTCCTCATAATATAAAACCTTGCCTTGTGTTCTTTAGCTACACTTGTACATTTCCTAGTGATGGAGCTCTTTTGTGAGTAACTCCTCTGAAGATTAGACTTTGTAGAAGAGCTTTTTGCAGAAGAGGTGACTTTGAAGATGAACTCTTTGTTGAAAAGCTTCTTGTGAATGGAGATTTTGAAGAAGAAGTTGGTAATGAAGCTTCCTTTTTGATAGTTTCCACTTCTCATCCATGAAAAATAATAGTCTGATAATGTTGTAGCAGCAAGGAAATTATAAGCAATCAGCAAGATAAGAGTCAATATATTGATTTAGCTTCCTTTTATGAGAGAGAGAGATCGAGAGAGAGAGAGAGAAGAATGGCACTCAATGCATGCTATGGTGGGGCTAGTGGTGAGAATATATAATGTTGAGTGTTAAAATGGTATTCTTAGTGTAAATTTCAAAAGTATATTATGAAAATTAAGCATCACTTAACATGTAAATATCAAGGAATGTAATAATTCAATACGGAAAAATTCTTAGGAAGAAATTACTTGCTTAAGTATTTGAAATACCTTTATATCATGTGTATGATCAAATTCTTGATTTGATAAATTATAAAGAATATATATAATAATATGAATAAATAAAAATAAGATGATGACTTGTTAAAAATTACAACTGTGAAAATATTTCTTTCAATACGTCAAATTTTCCGCTCGAAACATATAATATGTGAAAATATCGAGGGAGGAATTAACAACTAGACAATAACATGGTTCTCTGATTCTCTCCTCCATCTTGGAGAGATCTATCATTTATTTTTGGGTCACTGCTGTCGTACAATTCACTCTCTACACATATATTAGCAGATAAATGTACTCCATTTTTATTGGAATATAATTTATTGCTGTATTTATAGTAGTAATATAATTCTGCTTAAATATTAATCACACATTATCATATATACTCGAATCACAATATTGTCGAGAGCTGAGTCAGAGGTCATGAGACATATGTTAGCTGGCCTCTGCAGATGAGGCCTTGTGTCGTGCCCATTATATATTTTGTTCTATATTAATAATTCACAAAACGTTTTTGTTTTTGTTTTTGTTTTTCACATTAATTTTTACAGAATTATAACAATGAGTGATTGGTGAATACATACATATATATGTATATTTTATAGTTGGATACACATTTTTTCCCACAATTAATTACTTGTTCATGTGTTATGTATACACAATCCTTATGAGCTAAGACATTTGAAATTGCTTGTATGTCATACACTTTTTGTATATTAGCTCAAAAGATGCAAGTTTCCTTTTGCTCATTAATATTCAATATTTTTGCATGTGCTTTCTCACGATTCACATGTTATTTCATACATACACATATACATGATATGTCCTTATAAAATAGAGGTTTTATCTTGATCCGTTCATTTTGATAATTAAACTACAGATCGATCCTTTTAGTAAGGATTTAAATTTGTTGTGTTAATCCCAAGCTGATCATGTCAATTGTCATGTACACTGTTTTGCTATTTACGGGCGCAGTAAAACTTGAACGCGAACCAGAGCTAACTTAGTAGATACCTTATCCGACGTGGACAAATTATATGGTCAAATTTTCTACCGATTACGTGTATTAACAATTAAAACTATCGATCGTGGGAGATTTGGGAAGACAAAAAGATTTAAAAAATAAATTGATATATTAAATCCAATTTAGTATTCATCGAGTCCAATCGATCCAAACCCCAATTAATTCAGCACTGCAATCGATTTCTGTGTAGAATTTAGGTGACCCTGATTTGACGAGATCGACTGGAAACCGGATCTATAAGGTTATTTATATAGATATAATGATATATATATATATATATATATTCATCGTAATTAACTGTCTTATTTTTCATGCAATGTTAGCATAAAAAATACAATAATTAATTAGGAAGAAGGAGCATGTTGTTTCGGATGCATGTTGATTTCGGTGCAAATTAATCATCGTAGAGCCATGGTGAAAGTGTGCAAATTAATCTCGTACTAGGGCCATAGTGAAAAGTAGGTATATATTTTATTTTGCCTGCGCTCCATTTTTCTAATTGATGCCTTCAATCAAGCATAATATAAGTTATTCGGTATTTGCTTTAGGGCAAATAATTGGGATGATTTGATGAATTGCTTTTCATCAGATAATATAAAATGATATGAATCTTGGCAATGTGTGAAAATTAAAGCATCTTTTTGACATAGTGTTTAAAAAAATTATAACATTATTATACTAGCTAGTGTTTCATAAAATATTCATGATGATTTGACTAAATCTTTTTTTCTTTCTCGGCTTAATATCTCTAGGATTCTTTTTTGATCACTTCGATATTCTCTCTAGTAACGTTTCACTGTGCATGTTACATGGGGGGATTTTCAAAGAGAATATAATGGCACAATTTATTATATTTTATTCATACAATGTGAGAATGAAAATCTGAATATACATAATTAATTTGCAGGGTTTGATTAACTTAATCATGATTGTCAATTTATTTATGAAGAAAATTAGAAAAGTAGTATCAATGATGACGCAAAGACCTTGTTAGTATTCAAGCTCGAGTGATTAATAAGAGCATGACTTCTGTCTTCGTCAACATATACTATCTTTGACTCTTAATTTTTAGTCATCATCAGCTAATGTGTGTGTTTAGATACTGTCTGCAAGATGTCGATCAAATGAGGATGGAATTTTATACTACCTCCATTCTCCATCTTAAAATGGATATAAATTTTTCAATATAAATTTTTAAAAATTTATATTTATTTTAAGGAGGAGTACTCATTATGCATAAGATTAATTAATTAACAGGATTAATAAATTCAAATCTGTTTTGAAATATTGTTATATATACATATTTTTCTAAATATATTATTTTAATGTGATAAGTATGAATTAATTAATCAGTTAATCAGAAAAAATTAAAATTAAAAAATTAACAAGCAAATTGAATCATTTTATGTTTAGAATTCTATATATATATATATATATATATATACCATGACCCAGGATTAATACTTTATTTTTCTATAGTTTCTTTTTTTTTTTTTTTTTTTTTTTTTTGAAGTAATACTTTATTGTTTTAAAGAAGGGAAAAAATAAATAAAAAATCAGTAGAACCATTTGCACCCTCAACGTTTACTTGTTTCACCACAAAATGCCCAATTGTTATATTCCAAACACAGTTAATCCCTAAGTTTTTCATTTTCATTATCATAGACTATGCCGTTAACTTCATTTTTTTGGATTATCATTTACTAATAGTTAACTTCATTTTCATTATCATAAACAACAGAAAGAGATAATTTGCAGGGGAGAGAGTGTGTGGGGAGGGAGACGATGAGGTTAGTGGGACCGACATTAAATAGATATGAAGAGGAGAAGGTTCGGTTCACCGTTTTAAGCTCGAACCCCCTTCTGGTGACTCATAAATTTAGACATGTCAACCAAACACGTGTGCACAATGATTGGCTACATTCTTGCACATCAGCGAGAAACTTATTAACGGCAATTCGATGACGGGAGAAACGTGAAGTTTAATTGAGATGACGGGAAAATGGAAGGGTCTATTGAGACGAAACATACAAACTTTGAGGGGCAAATGTTAAGATTGTTGAATATTATTTATTTATTAATTTTAAAAGCGAGATTGAATTAAATAAGATCCTTAAGCTAACTGAGACTTTTATAAAAAAAAATAAAAAAAAGAATTGAGGGTGTGTTTGGAAAGCCATCGGATGGAAAATTGTGGAATCGCTTCTAATTACACGGTAATTTCATGATTTAGCGTATTTGGACAACACGTGTAATTATTCGAAATTATGTAATTACGTGTAATTGCAGTAATGTAATTACGCGGTTTGATTCCGACCTCCCCGTAAAAATTGATGTAATCACACAATTTAAATATTTTTTCTTATTATATAATTTATATTTTTTAATATAATATTATAAATATTAATACTACAATCAAACATAACATTTATAATTATAACTAATTATACAGAATTAACAAAACAATATAAAAATAATTAATTCCATAATTATATAAAAGTTACACCCACTAATTACACACAAACAATAAGTTTCAAGTACGAAATATTTCAAAATGATGATGAAGAAAGAAAGGGATTTGATTGGTCAAAGAGATTTCCTTGGAGATGTGGTCAAAAATCTGAGTCACATGCAAGGGTGTTGCAATTTGAACATCCATTTTTCTTTTTGGAATTTTGACGAAGAGTTTTTTTCTTTTTCTTTATTATTGTTCCTCGTTTAGCAAAATTTATTAAAAATTAAACTATAATTAATTAATATAACTATAATATGTAATGTGGGTCGAGAATATAAACATTTGGGGTGTCCCACATGCAGTCATGTGAGATGCTGCACAAGAATGGTAAGGGGAGGTGGTAGACTTAATAAAGAATATATGGACCCATTTGTACTATAAATTAATAACTCAATTAAATTTACAAAATAAATAATTAAAATTAAATCATACTGTAATTAAATTTGATCATAGAAAGTAATTATATCTTTATTTCAAAAATAAAAGTAAATTATTTTCTTTCAGTAAATAGTATAATGACATCTAGATTAATTTTACACATTGATTTTTTATTTTTATTTTTTTTCCGTTATGATGGTGGTGGAGACTATTAGATTAGTACAATATTATTGGGCTCCACAAATAATTTTGCTAAGGCTTAGGTCCACTATATATGTACCCTCTCTATAGGCTTTGTGCCCAATTTAGTTTGCAGACCCTGACATATCATCACATGAGAAACAATTGATTTCCAGATAGGCAATATATATTAATGCCTTTTTTTGTTGTAAAGAAGGAAAAGTCGAAAACATTTTTCACTCAACTTGAATTATTCTCCATAGTGTATGGATCCCTTTTCAACAAATAACCTTCCCCTTCAAATATGCCATTCAAGACAAGAATATACCCTCTGTCATATGTTTTTATATGTACAGTATAGATATGTAGATACTACAGTATGTGACTAAATTTACACAACTTTTGTGACTTTAATTTCATCCTAATTCAAAAAAAAAATAAAAAAAATAAAAAAATTGCTAAAAATTAAATTCGGTTCGGAAATAAATAGCATCCGAAAGCTGGTTTGACTTTTTTTTTTCTTTTATATTCCTAATACATTATTCTATTTACATACGTCGAATCCTATATCTCTAAAGAGAAAATATAGAACATAATCCGATTGCCGTCGATGTAATATTGTTAACTTGTGCAAGATATTATGGTTGTATACAAGGTTCTTTTCGAAGATATAAAGCTAATATATACATTGCCTTCTCCCTTTCATTTCCATCCACAACATCCCTTTATTTTATTTATTTCTTATCTGATTGCATATATATATCATTAAGACATTTTCGTTTCATTTTTTGTGTACGTTTTTTTAGTTACATAATCGTGCGTACATATGATGAGACGACAATATGATCGTTTAATTTTTCATTACTTTCTATTCTTCACCAAAATTTTTTTTTAGCTTAATTTGCCATTTTGTCAACATATATGTTTTGTTTGCTAGGAAATTTCTAAAGTCGGAGAATTGATCAAAGATTGTTTCATTGTTAAGTTTTCCTCAAGCGTGTCTTTGATGATAAACATATTATATTGGGAGTTCCTCCTCTTTCATGATGACAATATAGAACGAAAGGGATCCTAGTCCAAGTTACAATATGATGTGAATATACACAAGTCAAAATTTAAACAATGAATATTTTGAATACCTGAACATGACATAAGTTAATACAGTATATATATTTATATATATATCAGAGGAAAGATATAGCAACGTACAGGTCACTTGATTCATGACTTGCATTGGGTTAGACAGCTTGTTTCCAAAATCGATTTCTGATTTGTGAGGTCATTGTTATTACAATTGATATGGAGTTCTCATAGTGATATTCGAGAAACCTTATTTCAAAAAAAAAAAAAAAAAAAAAAAGATATTTGAGAAACCAAGTTAATTAATTGTGGATCCAGTTGAGAAGATATTTATATATCCAACTTGCTTTTCCACATCTTGCATCAAAAATCCTAAAAAAATAATTACATTAAGCAAGCTAGTTTCACTATCCATATTTCAAACTAGCTAACACGGACAACAAATTCTCACTTAGTCCATAGAAAGAATCATTCGAAAATGACCATGCACCAAAATGTAAATTGAATTTATACTATCAATCAAAAAATAACTATCCTTAAACTTAAACTTTGGATAAGTCTATGGACTTTCAAGAGAATATCCGAGAATATCGGACCTGAGCGACTTGGTGATTAACTCCTTAATCGCTCTCAGTGATGTTTCGTCAATCAATGTTGCACCACAACTAAATCAAATGTCATTGACCCCAGTTAAGTTTTTAATCAGAATGATATGATCTCCTGAGAATCTGGTCCGAGCGACTTGATAAAGGATGACATGGGATCATAACGTTATCGGAGGCATGAATCGGAAAAAAAATTATCTTGCTAAGCTAGAATCATCAGTCCTTTTTATAGTTCAACCTTAGCCCAGTTATTCTTCTTTTTAGTTCAGCTGGTGAATTTTTCTCGTTTTTATGTAAACAATTTCTTTATGAGTTGCGTGGCTTGGGGATGGAGGAGATGTGGCCATGTATGCAGCATATTGCAGTGCAGGAGATGCGACTATGAGTGTGGTGAGTACTTCAATCTGTAGATGGAGCGATCACATCGGTTCAGGCTCCCGGCGACATGCAGGAGGACACTGAGGCAGAAGTACTCCCATCCGATCTTGATCGGGCATGGTGCACCATGACACGATCCCATACAAATACTCCGAGGAAACGGCTGACTTACTGCTACACGTGGCTTTCCAGGACGGGGTGACAACGTTTGGAGCTGCATATGGTGAACGAAGTCTGGTCTTGGATGATACTGAGAGGGCTTTTCTAAGAATCGTCGTCAGAGTAATCTGGAATGGAGTTGTTAAAGAAATTTTGCCTATGACATTTGTTAAATTTTTTACAGGAAATGAAAGTGTGACCGTGGATGGTATTGAAAGGGCTTTTAAGAATCGCCAGCATCTACGAGGAGTCGTAAATGAGTTTTTAGCTGTGAGAGTAGAATCTATACCAAGAGTTTCTGTTGTAAATGAATTTAGAATTTCGTATCAATTTGACAGGTTTGATGAGTAATGAATAGTGCAAAGATGAATGTGCATGGTAGCTATTGAAGAAACTTGTAGTGTCATACTGCCCAAGGTTCCTTTTATCTCAGTGTTATGGAAAATATATATACATATATATATAGTTTTTTGTTAAGGATATGGGGTTTGTAATAAATGAACCTGTTTCTTATGCGGCCCTGTGAACAAGATTTCTGTAGCTAGGTACAAGGAAATGATGTGGCCTAACATCGTTCATCGTTTCAGATCATGCTACCTAGTGAACAAGATTTTTGTAGCTAGGTACTGAGGAAATTAAAATCTATGATTACATTGTTCAATTAAAATGTTTGATTACATTGTTGGTCAGTTCATCAAAATTCATCCATGACAATTTTTGCTCTGGACTATCCAAATTCATAGAAGCATTGCAACTATAAGCCTATAACTAACATAACAATCTCCAGACAATCAATTTCAACATATAGAGCTCGAAATATTGCTTATATGACCTCTAACAAATAAATAGAAAGTGTAAATACCACATACACAAGCTATGGCAAAAACTCAAACTTGAGGGATCAAGTGTTTGGCCCTGATTAAAAGGAGCTGAATCCCTTATCATCATCTGACATGGAAAGATATTGGATGTCCCCTAAAATTATACCTGGAAAGTGGATGCATATATGATCACTTTATTCAGAAAGATGAAAGCTTTCTACTATAAAATTACATGCACAACATGATCAGCTTTGGAGCAGTACCTGAGGAAAAACAAAGCTGCAAAATTTTGTGCTGAGTCAGGTAAAATGCTGACAGGACAAATGGAATCTTCAGAGAGAGAGAGAATATATGTATTTTCTTTGAAGATGAGAGAATATATGTAGTGTTGGACAAACCAAAGTGGAATTAACTAGTAAGTATATAGATTAGAATAAAAATTACTCTAAGGTCGGTTCGGCCGTCTCCCTTTCATAAAGTACCTATCTGAATACTCTAGTTTTAGACTCTAGCTAGCTAATATTAAACATTTCATTCGTCCTTATCCCTCTTTCAGTGCTGTGAAAAGGTCGCCAATTAACACCGCTAATTGCGCATACTATCATACAATCGTAGCAAATTATGATTATTAGAAGATGATTTTGAACTTTTAATCATGTGGTACTCAAACTGATCATATTACTAAACATGAACTTAGTGGAATTAAGTTGAGAGTTGAGACTAATTAACATGTATATATATACACACACAAATAGAGGGGAAAATAAATGAAGCCATACATATATATATATATATATATGATTCACTAGTATAGCTATATAGTACCAAACAACGCAAGCTATTAAAAGTTGCGACTGTACGGAAAGCCTTTCCATACGAAATTGAAAGTGTGTATATATACATAGATATGGTATATAGTTTACCTCGTAGACTAATTAATCTTGATCGAGATTTAGAGTACATACAGTAGGGAGAGTGTAGAGTCGTGTATTTGTTGATGCAGCATCATCAAGATTCTCATTTGAAATTTATTAATGAATTCTCAAGAGAAGATAAACTCATGACTCAATTAAAACCCTTCAAGGTTATCATCATATCATGTGAATCTTGATGGTGCCGCATCCTCAAATACTGACCGATCGATCATATATATTCCTGATCATCTTAATTACTTATAAAAGAGATGGACAAAGCTCGGTGAGAGTGATGAGAAGAGAGATTTTAGAATAAGGGTATAAATAGGGGAAGGAGATGAGAATTTGATTGGTTGGCTAGACTAATTAATTAATTAGGAGGAATATTATTATAACTCTAGCTGCTGCTGCAGGATCGGGTATGAAGTCATGGTGATGATCTTTTCTTTTTATTTTTTTAATAAATTAAGGAGAGGATTATAAAACCATGGTGATGGCATAAAATTGAAAAATAATGATAGTAATACTCCAGTAATTATATTACTATTGTAAGTAAAAAATGAAGAAATGGTGATCACATTCGATTACACAGGTGTCAAACAGGGAACTGGAAGAGATGTTAAAGCAAAAGATGATTGCAGGATTTGGAGGGAGATCCTGATCAGGTGCTGCCAAGCATCATCATATAGCAGCTTTGAGTTAAGAGTGACAAATTGCCAGGAAGGAATCTATCTGAAAATTTAATTTTCAAAAGGCTGCCTTTTTTTAATCATTTCTCCACTATACAATTCACATGTAGTAGTATTGTACTAAATGCCCTTTTGTTTTGTTTTCAAAACAAACCAAATATAGGAGCTTAATTCGTGGGAGATTAATTTTGGTTTCAAACATCATTTAATTTTTAGGGAATAGTAAAGATTTTAACATGATATTATAATTTTCGATAAAACTTATATTTTATTAATTATCTGAATTAAATATAATCGAATTTGTTAATGTCACTTGTCTTCAATCCATCGGACAAAATTTAGAGGATTTTGATCTCTCAAAACCGTACGTGATCGAGAAGATCGTCGTCAAAAACAAACTACCGCTTAAAGAAAACTCTCAATTACAATGAAAAAGTTATCAATGTCAACAAAACATAAAGAGACTAATACATACGATGATAATAAAAACCTAAATCTCATAAGGCTTCTCAATGTCACTAAAATACATCAATCTTTTCTATATATACCTAATATAATCTAATTTATTCATCCAAAATCTATGTTTTAGGAATTCTAACTCATTTTTATATGCCCTCACACATAAAAAAGCCCCCCCCCCCCCCCCCCCCCCCCCCCCTCCCCTCCCCCCCCCCTCCCCCCCCCCTTCCCCCCCCCCCCCCCCCCCCCCCCCCCCCCCCCCCCCCCCCTCCCCCTTTTTTTTCCTTTCCCTCTTTTTTTTTTTTCCTTTTTTTTATTTCTTTTTCTTTTTTTTTTCATCTTTTTTTTTCCCCCCCTCCCCCCCTCCCCCCCCCCCCTTTATCTTCCTCTCATCTTCCCCCCCCTTTTTCCCCCCCCCCTTTTTCCTTTCTTTTCCCCATCTTTTCTCTCTCTCCCCCCTTCCTCTCCTTCCTTCTCCCTTCTCCTTCCCTTTCTCTCCTTTTCTCCCTTCTTTCCCTCTCTTTTCCTCCTTTTTTTCCTTCCTTCTCCCCTCCCCCCCTTTCCCTTTTTCTTTTCTTTTCTCTCTTTCTCCTTTTTGTTTCTTTTTTCCTTCTTTTTCTTTCCCTCTTCTCTTTTCTTTTTTTTCTTCCCCTTCCTCCCTCCCTTTCCCCTCTCTCTTTTTTCCCCCTCTCTCTCCTTCTCCTTCCCCCCCTCCCCCTCCTTCCCTCCCCCTTCCTTTCTTCCTTTCCCCCCTTTTTTTTTTTTTTTTTTTTTTTTTTTTTTTCCTTTTTTTTCCTTTTTCTTTTTTCTTTTTTTTTTTTTTTTCCTTTTTTTTTTTTTTTCTTTTTTTTTTCTTTTTTTTTTTTCTTTTTTTTTTTTTTCTCCTCTTTTCTCTCCCCCTTCTCCTCTCCTCTCTTTCTTCCCTTTCTTTTTCTTTTTCTTCCCCCTTCTTCTTCCTTTTCCCCTTCCCCCTTTTTTTTTCTCTTTCCCCCTCCTTTCTCCTTTCTTTTTTCCCTCCCTTTTCTTTTATTTACAATTAGATCACGTCCTCGTGGTAATATCTAAATTTGATATTTAAAATTTCACCTACATCACAATTTAATTATTTTTTCATTTTAATTTTCTGATGATATTGTATATTATGCTTTGCCACTTGAAGGTTTTATTAATTTGTTTCTTGTTATACTCTGAACTTTGTCTTCGTCATACAAGTTATTGCATGCTACTCTGACATTTCCTCCGCTAAGTACAAAGTTACAACTGCCATGACGGCTGCTTATCTGTAATCCCTAAACTACCCTTTTTCTTCTTCACAGCCAGATGGCCAAAAAGCCCTAGTTACATGGCACGCAAGAAACAATGAAGGAAAACGAGAGGAGAAAGAAAGTGAAATGGGCCCCTATTATTAATAGTCATAAAATAAAGAAATATTTTTGTACAGAAGGGCAGAGTTGACATTTATACTTCATTAACAGTCATATTTAACGTCGTTTGGATATAGAGGGGGTAATAATTACGAGACATATTCTTTTCCTGATGGGATTGAATACTTTTGAAACAATGAGGGTAATCCTTTATAATAATCATTACTACTTTTATCACAAATTTCTTACTATAAATTACATATAAAAATTTACGACGGAAATTATAATATACAAACCGTACCACTTTGAAGTCATTAATGAGAGTGACAGCAGAATTAATCCATGTTTAGCTAGCTTTACAAAAATCTAATTTGAAAAAGATTAGGAGAGCATCAATTCAAATTGGAGAAAAAGTAAGATTAAGATCAAGTTGAATTTTGATGTTAAGAAAAAAGATCAAGTTGAATTTTGATTGACGTACTTACTTTATACTACTACTAATCATGATTAAAAAAAAAAATTCCTCTATTCGGCAGCAGAACGTGAGGTCTACGTGTAGAGCATAGTAACATTAGAAAAATGACTAAACTTTGCTTATAAATTAATAATAATGTATAATACTTAATTTTTAATTTAAATAAGAGAATCAAACCCTGACTAAGCATATTGCGAAGCAATCAAGAGTTGCTAAAAGGATAATTAGCCATTTGATTAACGATAAGCATAAAAAGCCACCAACTTGGACTGAGCTATTAGCTAAAGGCCTTGTGGGCCATCAACTGGGCTGAAAATTGTTCTTGGAGATGACGAGATGGGAAAGATTACGAAATTAGCCTTGTTCAGTAATTTTCTTTTTCGAGAAAACACTTTTATTTTATGTGGCAGCATAAAAGTGTAAAGAAGCAGCGTATATTGCTGACGTGTTAAAATCTAATTGTCTAAATAAATTCACTAAATTATGGGTCAACGATAAGCTTTACCCCTTTGCTTGTGATATGGGAAAGTTTGACCCTAAATTTACAGAGGGAGTAAATGCACTTATAAAAAAAAAAGAAAACAGAGGGAGTACATTGTCTTTTCGCAAGCCACGGGGCAGAAAAAGGGAATAATAATGAATGAATTTCTCACAAAGAAAATGAGCTAAATAAAAAACCAAGTTTGAAAAATCACACTACATCAAGTTAGCTGAGAATGGTTTCATTTACACATAACTACAAAATAAAACCAAAAACACATTAACTAATTAACTGCTAGCTAGTACTAAAAAGTCCGTGTAATTAAACTAAACTAAACTAAATTACTGACCATGAAAAATTGTCAATGATAATACATTAATATAATTACCCAGAAAGTAATTAATCAGCTTTGATTTTCAACAAA
>JANIEQ010001061.1:0-12833 GCA_024708375.1 Oxalis stricta | reverse complement strand
CCGGCCTTAATGGATTGATACTTCAATCGATTTTGATAACTGAAACAGATTAGATTGAACCAAACTCAAACAGCTAGCCAAACGATATTCTTAGAAGAGTTGTGATACACGATCGACGACGCGACTTAACACGAGTATCTCCATTTAAGAAAGTCATGTATAGATCACATCTTTTCGGTTCGTTACATTTCTTAAGCGACGTGCTCCGTTCTATCCGAGATTTTCGAAATTCAGAGAAGCCAAGTACTGTATAAATTTTCAATTATTGAGGAAACAATGGCATCAATGAAAGTGAACTTGCTCAACATTTAGAGAAAACAAGCTAATTGCAACAAGGGAATAACCCAATGATTAAGGCACTTCAAGATTCCATCCCGTGTGAGGAATGTGTTCGACACTTGGGGTACGGATTTTGGATGATAAGTATATATAATGTATTAGGCATGTCAAATAAAACATTAGAGAAAACAAGAACTGATATAAATTCAAGTAGCTAGTCTTTGTGATGATCGATTTGTTACGGGATTTATATACATATAGAAAGTCTAGAAATCGACTATGTATATATATATATATATATTATTGTCGCAACACAAATTAAGAAATGAAGATTCAGCTAACTAGGTTTTCTCCTGGAAATTTACATTGGTTTGAGCACTTATAATTTGAGCATCTCGCCTCGCTAGATCTGGTTCTATGTTTTCTTAAATAAGTAGTAATAGTATTTGTTAATTTCTTTGCACCATTTTTTCATTACGGATATTTGATTAAGTTGAGTTCGATGAATTTTATTTTATTTTTTATAAAGGAAGAGCTGAAAGTTTACTAATGTTAGAATAGGTGAGCTGAAATGAAGTTCAGGAATTTTCAATGAAATCCTAGCCCTCCGAAACTCATTCGAATTCGGGTTGAATAGCCGATAAATTAAACACATATACAAGTACATATAAAGGCAAAAGACAAATAACACATGCTTTGTACTAGAGAGACTCAATTTCACATGTATTTTACGAGACAGCTAGCATTGAGAAGTTATGAACTAATTTTGACAAAACAATATCATACACAAATGATTTTCATGTCTATAAGATTTGTCATTTCTCTTGTATATATATGTGTCCTTGTACATACTTTATATATCCAATATACAAATTTCTTGAACATTATCACTACAGGACCCAAACTCCATACAAGAAAATCTGAATCCTATTTTAATTACATTACATGGCATTTTTCAATTTTTGTAAAGAAGTCAGTGAGACTTGATTAATTATGCAAAAACTTTTAGAGAAAACATGTTTTTTTTAAGATCTAACTCTGAGGATATTCTCACAGCCGATTCGTACTGTCAACGCACGAACTCGTAGAGAATCGGAGAGAAAATACTTTTAATTGTGTACATATAACCGATTCGTACTGTCAACGCACGAACTCGTAGAGAATCGGAGAGAGAATACGTTTAGTTGTGTACATATAATCAATAAAGTGAATATTATAATTAATGTAATCCTGATGACATGCATACATATCTTTTAATAAAAGTAAATCTTATAATTAATGTAAACCAGATGACATGCATATATACATATATCTTCCTAGAGCCTAGAGATTTGCAGAGCATATATTAATTAAAAAGATAAAACAAGCATGCTAGAGAGAAGACAAGTATGCACATTAAAAGATCTCTCTAGATCTAGATTTAACTTAGCTAGATAAAATGATCTGCAGATTTTGACTGATAAAAACATAATTATTTTAGTTTTATATTATTTATAACAATTCTAATGTAGGATGAAAGAAAATTATTGGAAAATGATCAACTCAAATCAATTTTGAAGATCAACCCTATCACTGAATGGTTTTAGAGGAATGTTAAGAAGTAATTAATTAATTAAATTATGAGAATTGGAGATTTTAATTAACCTGGATTTGAGCTCTCTGAACTTGAATCTGCCTCATGATGGAAGTGCTAGTGAGTGAGTGATTGAAGCTGCTAGAATGACCTGATCGATGGAACCATGTATTCTCGATCGATGCATTAATTATATTTATAAAAAAATTATACTAATTTGCAAAAGAAACAATCCTTTTTTTGTACATACATCTGAATCATTCATTAAAGTAGTCTATTTTCGGAAAATATATCATATATATGTATAAACAGAATCATTGCTGACATATATTTAGAAAGGATTTTGGAATATTATTGCATATGTTTAACTGGTCCAGAAAATACATTTTGCTGTTTATTTATGTGAACATACAAACAGATATAATATATATAAATAAATATATCACTAATTATATGTGATGAGATTAAAATTAATGTAAAAAATCTATAAATAAAAGAAAGGAAAAATGGGAGTGATGCAGATTCTATATATACCAGATCATGCTGGCAGCTTCAACCTCTCAAACCAACATATATTGAAGATTAATATTTTCTTCATAAACCAAAATCATGAGTGAAGCTTTTGGCTTTATAATTGCCTGATCCGATCGAGTTCTAGCTTGAATGTTACCAATAAAAGGCTGAAAAATATTTACAACAAGCACGAGAGAGTCATGCATATATATGTTTAATTTAGGTGAGAGAGAGACTCGTGATACTTAATTCTATCTCTATATATTGATAACTGTTCATATGGAAGGGATAGATCAGTATTTATTGGTAGGTTTTTGGTCCTTCCCTTCCTTTCCAGCTATATATTGACAATGACCATTTTCTCTCCCTCCTAGGTTTAATCACTAATTTATTTTTAAAATAGATGCTTACAAACACGAAATTAACATAATTAATTTTTATTTTTTTGCAAGGAGGCCTGAAATTATTAAAATAAATTGTCGAGCTAGTTTATGTCTCCCATCTGATAATCTTTCGAATTAAAGTTCTAATTTTTTGATAAAAATCTTAGATATAATCAAATAGGATCATTTCGCAAATTAACTATACCAGAATGAATCACAATTAAAAGAGTTTAGACATGACAAACAATTTACGAGCATATTTTAATTAATATTTGACATATTTATTCTTTTAAAATGTTAATAGTATTTTCAGTAAATTATTCCTTATCTGGAGTCTAACTTTCAAACTTTTGTATGAGGTTAGTTGCATAACCCTAATTTGAAAAATGAATTATATATGACATGAAGCAGCTAAATTCTCTGCAGTATCTATGGATCAAAACATAAATTTGATATATATTGAGTTGTATTTTGAGGGATAAGTCATATATTAGCTAGAGGTTAACCTAACACTAATCGACACGTTGATTTGACATAATTGTCCCACAGTTTATTAATTTAATTAATCAACCCACCAGTTTTTCTACTAGTAGTTCAAGTAAAAGCAGCTAGCCGTACTGAGAAAGTTATGAGTAGTTATGTATCATCAAATTATAATCATGTCTTAATAATGAACAAATGATCAAATTAATTACTTTACACTAGCAAAAAAAGAAAAATAAAGAAAATTACTTCCAGAGCGATCGAAAACATAATTTTGATTCACTTCCGGTTTCTTACCTTCAAATTTACCCTCCATCAAGTTTTAAAATTAGAGGAAAATTAAGAAAACTAATTAACAATCTACAAAACTTTTTGCATTTGCTAATGTAAGAATTTAGATGGAACATACAGAAATATTATGTATATTATGTTATTGATTATCCATATTAAATTTTCCAATCATGAGAATTGAGATAAATACTTTCATGGTTTTTTTTTTTGTGATAATGATTTAATTTTATTAATTATATATTTCAATTAAAATTAATCTCGAGTTCGCTAATATAAGTATATCTTCAATCCAGTCGTTATTTTTAAGAATAAACTTGATTACAATGATGTAACAAGTCAATATATCACTATATCAATGCCAAATAAACAAGTAAAGCCTATCTATTACATTGTGAATAATCTGGCTATCATGAATTCATCGTTGTTCGAATTTCGCTTACATTTACAAATGTAAATCTTTATTAATGTAAGATCTATATTTCAACCTAAAAAAAAGGTAAGATCTATATATCATTATAAATCATCACGTTAATAATCATATACAAGTAATTTTATTTATTATTATTTTTTTTTTGAAGGAAATCATATACAAGTAATTAATATGTTGATTTATTGTTTCGTTAATTAAGCTAGCTAGAATACACTAGCTAAGTAGCTAGACTATGAAAAGGGGGACCAAATAGGGTGGCTGCCTTCCAAGTATCGGCGTCATGACTCATGAGCTAGCTACCCAGCTAGCATTTTGGTCCCAAAATCAATATATATATATAATTTTAAAATATTTTTAAAAAATAAAAGCTATAAAATGAAAAAGAAAATAAAATGTTTAATTATAGTAATTGTTATAAATGTATGTTGATAGTCCAGGTTGGTGGAATCGGTTTTTGGAGAGCATCCTTTTGTCTTTAGCTTTGAGTGGTTCTTCTGTCTAATTTTGGGTTTGTCTTTATGGTTGAATAACTCGACAAATTATTATCTCTCCATATTAATTGAAAAGCTATATATTATAAACATGGACCACACCTTTTTAATTAATTAATTAATTAATTAATTAACGTATTAATTAAATTTTTCTTAGACAGCTTCACATGGTTTGCTTTGTAGTTTAGCTCAAAAGTGTTCTATCTTTACTTTGCTTTGCTTAGGGCAAGTGGTATATGTATAAATTCATAATCAAGGCTTCCATACTCGAGCCGAATCAATGTATTAGTATATGACAGCGAGATAATCGGGTTAATTTTAAATTAACTAATTAACTCGGGAGAACTATATATATTTAGCTTTGAGAAGTCGATCAATTGCTAATTGAAAAACTTGAACCCAACTTAATCAAGCCAAGTCTTGTCAATTTTTAACTAGAAAGTTTGAGTTCAAAGACGGTCCAGATCGACTCAATTAACCGTAATTAAAATCAACCATGATAATAGCTACAATGATTCGATATTAACTTCATGTAAAGGAGTTAAAAATAAAAATTTGTGGATAGATTATATTAAGAAGTAATTCTTAATACGTTACGACTTAAACATATACTTGACATACATATATTTTTAAAATTTTGTCCAATCATTAAAAGAAATAAATATTAATCCAGCATATGTCGAAGAGTTGATTCACATTTCTATCTATAGAATTTTTTCTATATTAGGTAATATCAAAAAATATATAACCCTAATTTTATAAAAAAGGATATTGATCATCATGATCGGGTAAGAATTGATTCACATTTATATCTAAGATCTTTTCCTGTATTTGAGGAATAATATAATATATATATGTAACCCTAATTAAAAAAAAAAAAAAAGACTGATGAAAGGTGGTTGAGGAAGAGCTTAGATCTAGAAGTTAAAGTTTTATTTGCAAATGAACAGTAGATCACTTTTAATATTATGTATAGTTTTTTTCCTTTTTTTGGATCCCACTTGTTTTAATTAATGACTTATTCTCTCCAGTTAATAGATAGGGTTTTATTTTTTTTTTCTCGCAGATGCCTTTTGTTTGTTCCACTGTTACTAGGTAGGGCAGAATTCATGTGTTAGAGCCTCTAAAATTTAATCCCATCCGAGGAGATTTTAAAACTTAATTGTATTTCATTAGATAAAGATGAAGGAATAGAAGGGATTTGTTTAGCTCGCTCCATTGGCATTGAGAATTTCATCATTGAATTGGACGTATTGGTTCATCATCAATGCAATTAATAGTAATGACATTTTGCTTTTTGTTTTATAGGGATGTAATTTGTGAGACTAAAGTAATATCTCATCATTTTAATTCATGCTCTTTTTATTTATACTAAATGATAAAAACCGACTAGACATTCTATCATTAATTTGAATGAATAGAGCGACTATTGTCATCCTTACTAGATCACATTGCAATTGATAAATTAATAAATCCCTTCCCTTTCATAAAAATAAAATAAAATGAAATCGATAGATTCAGACCTCTTCACGGCTATAAAACCTAAAAGACAATAATTTCTAACGGAAGAGTACTTAAAATCAAGATGTGAAACCATGTAGTCAAAGCGTGGCTAAAGTTGAAACTCAAGCAAGTTTGAACATAACTTCAAGTCACTCTCTCTCTATAGCTAGCTCTAGTAGGTACCAAATAGGATTGTACGTTAATTCTTCGGATCGAATGAACTTTAATTTGACGAAAAACGGATCGATCTAACATAGAATCGCCCTAGTTCATACATACAATCTAACATTGAACCTACACAAAATTAATTTATACGATCGATTAATTCAGTCGAACAGTGATCTCGCAACCAATCCTGTCCTGGTCTGAAGCAGGGTGATAGTCTTATCTTATCAACCTCATTTCATGCGTCTCATATCGCTAACCTTAGCACGTGGATGAAAAAATTTAATACACATGTATATATGTTGGTAGCTCGGCCCATTTGATCATTTTAATTGTTTTTCATAGAATGATCAATCGAAACAGTTGTTTTTCTTAATTTGCAGTTAATTACACGAAAATATTAATTGCTTTATAATTATGGAATATTTGATTGACATTTATTGAATTTATTTGTTTTTATTTAGCAAGATTTATTTTATATAAATATTGAAATAGTAGAGATTTTAAATCAGTTTACTATGATGAAGCTCAGCATTTCAGTCGTAAAAATATGAGAATCGTCGTCCATAAACAGAGTAATTTTTAGGTTTAAAGTTGACTTTAATGATTAAAGTAATGAATTGAAATGCATTCAAGTCATATATTGAATTTATATTTGATTTTTTATATACCAAATTAAATGCTAATATAGAAATTTAGGTTAATTTAGCTAGCTTTTGTTTCCTTATATTTTGAGACATGATGTTCTCTGCTCTTGTAATCAGATAATTATGTTATTGGTAATTTATTTTAGCAAACCATCTCGTCACATCGGCAATTTTACCTCATAGTTATCACCGATTGTATTGCTACTTTATGTAAATTTAATCATCTTAATTATTTTTATGATTAACCTTTACTGAGAAGTTTTAGATCTAATGTGAAGCAATAATTAATTATACTTGAAAAATATTCTTCATTTAATTTGAAAATATCAATATGTTTATGACGAGTAATTGACAGATATAAAAGTTTGACTAAAGGAAACTAATTTCCTACTATTAGTCTATTTATTGGAGTAATACGCTCATACTACAATGGATCTTGCTTAATTGATTTTACGATTGAGAGGGGGCTGAATATCATTGCTAAAGATAAAAGTTAACATGTGATTGAGCCAAATTGTGTCCGCGTTCAATAATGTTCGGATAAACTCGTTAGTCCTTCAAACCAAACGTAAATAAAAATCGTTTGATCGAACAACGTCATTCACAAACTTAAGCTACGTACTGAGGCGAATTATAATTGAAATTCAAATGATTAAAAGCAATGCCGCCAAGAACATACAAACTGCAAGCAATGCATAATACACTTAAAATAGCAATCCCTATCAAAGCAAATAGTGCATGTTTACTATGTTGATTATTGATTTGATTTCATTATTAATGATTATATTAATTAGTGGTTTGTTTTTATTATATGAGCATGGCAAACATGTTTAGTACAAAATTAAAGCGATTAAATAGAGTGATTGAGATGCATTAACAAAATCGACACTTAGATGCATCTACCCTATTTTTCGACGATAAAACAAGAGTGACGTTTGTGATAGTTAATTTAGAAATTCAATCATATAAAATTGCCATTTGGGATGTCTCCAAGTCAAACCAATCATGGCACATACATACTCGATCATTGTTTTTGCAACAAATCCAAGTTGGCCCAACACAACAATGACACATTGTTGTCTTGCCAGTTGTCTAGATTACATTATCCTTATTTCTCTCCTTGTCTGAGTATTTACTGGGGCTATTTTAATTTTTAGAAAGGAAGAAAGAAAGCAAGAAAAAAGAATCTCTATGCTCTAATCTCCAGAGTAACAATGGAGCCTATTTTATGTATTCAAGCTCTAAGTATGAAATCGGTAGAAAAAACGCGTTTTATTTCGGATATGTTAACTATGGTTTTATAGTTAAAATGTTGTTATGTAATGTTGTTTGAGTCATCGAAACATGTAGATGTTACGTGGATGCTATTCGGATGGTTTACAGCCAAGGCATCAACATTCCCTAACGGTACGTATTGACTTTATAACTTCTTAACCCCGTTTTATCGATTTACAGAAATTGGACTAAAATAAAACATGCAACATTCATTCATCCATACTGCAATTTCACAAATTTTAGCCAAAAACTTCTTCTTGCAGTAACTTTTAAACTTTTAGATATCTCAGCAGTTCTGTAAATGAATCATCTTAATAAACAAGCCCCAAGAATTCTTTCCTAGTCTTTTTTCATTACAGCTAAGCTAATTAACTTGGAGAGATGTGAACGATGAAATTTATTTGGATCTCTGACTTGCGTCACACGAAAGTAACTTACTTACGCTTAATGCAACCAGAGGCTAGTTTTTAGGCAAATGAAATAGAATACAACCATAGATCGATATACAATGTCATGTGAAATCTTAAAGCTAAGGAAACTAGGAAAGTATAGTTCTTAATGACTGTTAACTTATAATTTTCAATCTTGAGAGGGTGAAATAGGAGGCCAGCCTTGATCAGCTTGTAATTTCACAAACTCAGCCAACAGCTTAATATCTTCATCAGACAAACGAGCGCCGAATGTGCATTGACCTCTTGGCGTGCAATTTTCGCCAAAACCCTGTAAATCGATTAACCCACATGGCATTATTATAATTCATCGAGAAAACGATTAAAACACGAAAAATAAAGAAATAAAGATTTCTTATCTGTAAATTTACTTACCGGCATCCTTCCCTTGCCAAAGTACGTAACACGATATATCTCCTCTTCTGTGTCCACTCCATTTCTGTGCATTAATCCCAACAATCAAATTATAGCTTGCAAACAAATAGGTTTTATGCTCCAAAACTTATGTGGGATTTGGCATAATTTGGTAAAAGTTAAGATGGCTGTAGTCTGATGATTACCTTTGAAGGTCTTTCGTGAAAAGCGTTGAGCCCTAAAAATGGAGAGAAAAGAGATGAAGTTTAAGCTTATGTCTGCCAATGAAGTTCAATCATTAAGAGGAATTCATGAGTGATTAGAGAAAAGGACTCACTGGCTGAATTATATTCCCGCCTCCATCATGGCAGCCAATGCAAGATTGACCAAACAATGAAGCTCCTCTCTGTATATCTACACTTTGTCCAAATGATGCTGCACCATCAACCTAGCTTAAAATTAAAACTTTCTGTTGAAATTTTATTCTGTTCGTGGAAACTTATGATATAAGATGTTAATTATTCTAATCGAAAGTTTAAACTTTTAAAACTTAAAGGGTTGTTACTAGTGACTTGTTAGCAAAATTCAACTTTACAAACCTAAATCAATCGAGTTCTTGCTTAATCACAAGCTTAAAATTTATTACCCGAGTTTGAAGAGCTAAATTGTATCTTCATATGCACTATGGTCCCTAACTGTCGTATATTATAGTGAAATAAGCTGCCATTGTTGTGGAAGTAATAATGAAGAAAAGTTGAGAACTTTCTTTCAAACAATTCATCAAATACTTAATCTGCATTAATCTTCCACAAGTTCTTATCTTTAATGAAAAACCATAGACACCTAAAACTGCATTTAATTAAGTTCTAATGAAGTGTATGGTCAAGAATTTACCTGGGGTTATGAAGATTGGAGATAAGGTTATGGCAGCAGCCATTAATGGAGGAACTAAGCTCTTAAAAAGCTTCACTTCACGGTTAATCTGCTTAGGAGGAGCTGAGTTTTCAACATTTTTTGTTGGGATGGAACAGTATGTGTTGCTGCAACCAGACATTAGAGCTAGAGGAAGCATCCTTCTGTTTTATGTGGACAAGAACTTGTTGACTTTGTTGTAGACTTGTAGTGTAAGACATATCGAATAAAATGCGACTGTAGTAAGATCGACTCAATTCGGTTCGAATACGGTTTGATTGGTTCATTTACGGTTGGATATAATTTTTCTTTTTTCCTCCTTTTTTTATCCTCTATTTTTTTATTTTCCTATTTTATTTTTCTATTCGTTTCTTAGAATCTTCCTTTTAGTGGGTCTTTCCTTTTTCTATTTTATTCGACCAACCCTTTTTGTTTTGATTCATAGTTCAGGACCGGTTCACATCTAATTGAAATAAAAAGGACCATTTAGTATAAATTGATAACGTATAAGGATGGATTAGTTAAATTGTTATCGTAGTAAAATAATGTTAAACAGTGATGACGTGTCAATCTAATGTTCGGAATCTGGATAACGAGACTATTATTAGCCTTCGTCTTTGAAGCCGTACTTACTAATTAACCTTCTTCTTTACTTTCACGTCTCTCTCTCAAATTATTTTCCGAGCTTCAAATTCAGCAAAATCCCCAAAATTTCGTAACCTGACAAACCCTAACTCCTACAATTCAATCGATTTAGTGGTCCAATTCGAAGACCCATCAACTGTCAATCAATGGCTGTGTTGTTGGACGAAATAGCACGATCGGTTGAGCTGTGGATAAAATTGCTGCGTAGAAGAAGACCCGAGCAATACGTGAACCCGAATCTCGACCCGGTTCTGCTTGTTCCTGGAATTGCGGGTTCGATTTTGAATGCGGTCGATAAAGAGACTGGAAAAGAGGAGCGGGTTTGGGTTCGGATTCTTGGGGCGGATTACAAGTTTAGAACCAAATTATGGTCAACGTTTGACCCTGTTACTGGTAAATCTTCTCAATTAATATTATTGGTTGGCTAAAATTTAATCTTTCTTCTTCTTCTTGCATTATGTTAGAGAAGAGTGCTTTATGGGAATGATATGTCGTTTTGAATATCTATTCGGATGTTTGAGCTATGGGATTTTCTCTTCTTGCTTATCACATTTGCAAGAGTGTCAGTATTAGCTGTTTTGAGCTATAGGATTTTGCTTAGCACATTTGCAAGAGTGTCAATTTAGCTGTTTTCCTTCCAATGTGGTTTGAGCTATGGGGTTTTGCTTATCACTTCATGTTTGCAAGAGTGTTAATATAGCTGTTTTCCTTTCGTTGAATAATGCTGCCTATTTGAGCAGGTCGAAGTGTTACTTTAGATCCAAACTCAAATGTTGTGGTTCCTGAAGACAGACATGGATTGTATGCAATTGACTACTTGGACCCAGACATGGTACATTTTTCCTTCCAATTAAATTTTGCTATGAGCCTTAACCTTTGTTTCTACTCCCATGAAAGCATGCTTATAAATGACAAACTGATAGTATGAATATATACACGTGGATTAAAATAACCCATTACAGGCGATTAGCATATATTTTCATGTTATTGCATTTTATTCATTTTTCCATCTTTCCAAGATGCTAAAAAGTATCCTAGATAAAGCTTGCGCTTATAAAACTAAGTTCGTTTTTATAAGGATACTTTTTTGTTTTTGAAAATTTGGATGAAAAAATCTCAGTTTATTTGTATGCATTCTGTGTTACATGCAGATTCTCGGCGTGATTGTGTTTGTTACTTCCATGATATGATTGTTGAAATGATCCAATGGGGTTTCCAAGAAGGAAAAACACTCTTTGGTTTTGGGTATGATTTTCGACAAAGTAACAGGTATTTCCTTTCTTTCCATCTTGGGACAAAAGTAATAACATATGTTCTTCGCTCACTCTACATTAATTATAGGAAGTTTGAATCCTTGGGTCCGATTTTCATGTTTTGTTGACCAACCACTACCACTATCATGTTAACTCGTTGATGGAGATTGGAGAGCAATGCTCTTTGTTGGATTAATACAGTTTGACATTCGTGGCAATAAAAATAAGGCTTAAATGTGGTGTTGGTGCAGATAAATATTCAAAACAGATCATTATATGGCTGGGCGAAACCGGACTCCTTCTCTTTTCCTAATATCTAAAATAAATATATCACTTTGTCACCTTTGCTGTTATACTAGTGAGTAGTGACAGATCTATCTTGTTTTAAAGATGTTTATTTATTTATCTCTCAAAGTCCTTTAGGTATCAGGCAACATTAGAGCGTTTTGCTACCACATTGGAATCTGTGTATAATGCTTCAGGAGGGAAGAAGATAAACATCATAAGTCATTCGATGGGTGGTGTTCTAGTCAAGTGTTTCATGAGCTTGCACCCTGATGTAAAGCTCCTATATCTTCCCTTGCATTTTCTTGTTATCATCATTTTGCTCCAACCATCATTCTAGTTTATACTAGTAGGATGTTGGCATTGATTCCCCCTTCTCTTCTAATGATTTGGAAATTAAACCAATGCATTGTATGCTGCAGATTTTTGAGAAATATGTGAAGAATTGGATAACTATTGCTTCACCATTTCGTGGTAAGATTTATTTTCTTAGAAATGACCAGTTATTGAGTTGGTCCCTTGCATGTCATGCATTTTCTTCAGCAAACAGATTAAGACTCTATGGTTTCTTTTTTAACTGTTTGAATTTAAGATCTGGTCTGGGATACAGCGATTTAAGTTTTAATTTCACAGCTTCAAACTATAGGAAATTTGTTGAACATATTTTCTTTGAAAATATGTTTGAGCTAGTGTATTTGGACTTAGAAATTATCTTTGAAATCTACCCTACAGGTGCACCTGGATATATTACATCTACCTTTCTCAATGGAATGTCATTTGTTGATGGGTGGCAGCAAAATTTCTTTATATCAAAGTGGAGCATGCACCAGCTGGTATGGATTTCAAATTAAAAAGCTTGAATCATAATATTTGTTGCTGAATTTGAGATTAGTAATTCGGAT
>JANIEQ010001058.1:0-36972 GCA_024708375.1 Oxalis stricta | reverse complement strand
TTCTTTCGCTCCCACATGCAGAATTCAGTCCAGATTCATTTGGTGTTCCAAAAGTGTTGGCAGATTTTGGTCGCACGTCTTGTGTTGTTTGTTTCACTTCTTCAGAATTATTCATTCCGGCTGAATTGTCGTCGAAATCGGATTTTTCTCTGAGGCTTTCACGGAATAGATCGACAAGTTTCTTATTGGGGGATGGTAAATCTGGAATATTAGTTTCTTTCGCCTTATGAAGATTGCTGTTTACTGCGAAGCTATGATGGACTGGTGTGCTTCCACGAGATGGTGTAAAATCTGAACCAAAAGTACAACACATTAAAATTGAAAGGTCAAGTTTCAGATTCTTTTCTAAAACATAGAGATTACTTAGTGTATAAAATATACATTCAAGTATAGTATACAGCAATGCGACAACCTCAATTATGAATTCTTATTCATGGATATAGCTTGCATTTTCAAATAAATGGCGCATAATGCTATTATTAGCACGTGAAGATTATAATTGAAGCATTTTTGAGCGCTTACACAAAGGCCAGTAGTTCTAACATTCCAACAGTAGACTAAAAGAAAAAAAAGATCGACTTTCCAAGCATATCTTAATCTTACCACCATTGACACTGTAGAAATCATCTTCACAGTCTGATTCCAGGTATGCTCGGGAATCAAAAAATGTATCGTCTTTACTACCTGCTTGAACAAACAAAACCAGTTCACCTTTAATAATGGAGAATGAGCTAATGTAAAAGATCTGTCATTTACTTAACGTTTTCGTTGCATTTATTTGGATTTTCTGTTCATTAGATTGCAAAATAAATATCTAATCCAATCTCTCTGGCCAATTTCAGGAAAAAACAAAAAGATGAGTGTGACACATTCACAAACAAACATCTGAATGGCCTGGCTGAAGCATCATTATTCCGATTGCATAATAAGGAAAAGCAAATTCTGAAGGGACACTTCATATACCAAAACAAAACAACTTCATGTCCGCATTTGAATAGAACTCATATCATACATAGTTATTACATATATCACTATATCATAAATCGTGGGGAGTGGTCCATCCTACCACATATTTCCTCAAAGGGTGGCATCAAGAAATTAATGGTCTTTTAGTGGCGGTAATCTCAAAGGTATGGCCAACTCCCACAAAAAATAGTCATCCATACGGAAAATGACAAATCAACTTCTCGACAAAGAAAAGGACCAAAAAGGACCCTCACTTTGCAATAAGGAAGGATACAAAAGCTGAAAAGCATCCATTGTCCTCTAAAGAATAGTTCATCATAAAAAATCCTTCTAAATGTTCAAATTATCGGTAACCAACTAGTAATTTGAATGGATCAATGCTAATTAACACGTTCTTCATAAATAGGAATTCTATCTTAACATCCATGGCATGGCAATTTGAATAACAAGAACTGGTCTTTGTCAAATTAAGATAAAGACAATTTTGTTCTTCCATTTCTCTGCCATCCGAAAACGAACAGAGCCATTGATCTAAAACACAAACTGAAAAAAGCAATCCAAAAAAAACAGAGCACATGAGCTATTTTTCATCATATTCTACTCTCAACAATAAAATAAACAGTCAGAAAATTGTCAGAATCAGCTGAGGAACAAAAAGAAGATAATAGAAATAATTAATTAGTCATAATTCCAAGCCCATCTCCATCAGTTTTTCATCTGAAAAAAAAAAGATCCCACTACGTACTATGATACTATAAACTAAAAAAATCAATAATTGACATCATCAAAGTTTTCATTTTTTCCTTAAAAAATCCATACTGAGAGACGACCCAAATACTTGTTTTGACTTATGACAAATAAGAGAATCAATGGAATGAAGAAGAGAATTACCATAGCTTCTGAAGCTGGTGAATGATGGGTGTTTATGTTTGAGGGTGGTGATGATGGGATGACGACGAGATTGTTTCCGAATTTGGACCCAAATGAAGATTCAAGTTTCATGGCTGCTACAGGTCGACTGAGGTGATGACGCCGATGAGCTCCGGTTATGAACAGATGCACACGTTCCCATCTCTTCTTCCTCTCTCTTAAGCATAAACACAAACACCTAGTGGGCTATAATAATAAAAGAAAAGTTTGAATTTTTATTTTTTACAAAAGACTTTGAGTGAGAGAGAGAGAGAGACTCACCAAAACTCAAACACGCAGTTTTAAAGAAGAAAATACCGACGCGCTGTGAGAGTGAAAGGGAGGAGAGTATTTGAAAAAAAGAGATCATTTTATTTTTCAAAAATCAAGAATATATTTTATTAAATATATTTTTATAATATATTTTTTTATTATTTTAGTTTTAAAATAGATGAAAAAATTTTTCTTATAAATTATATATAAAAATTAGTATTTATTTTGAGACATGGCAATGCTTGTCATGGTCACAATTAATTTCGATCATTAGATTGAGAATCAACTGATTTATTGTTAATAAATTTATAGATCATAATGGGAATAGTAAATTTTTTAAAATGAAATGATCCCGGTTAATTCTTGACGATTTTATTCGATTTCAAATAATTTTTAAAATATGAAAATTTAAACAAAATTATGAAAATTTCAGTTCTAATTTATTTTCGAAATTAGAATCGCGTTGACTATTCGATTTGATTTTGATTCAATTAGGTTTTGAATTTCGTACTTGGAAACACGTGGCTATGTCTACTTCAGAATCATGATATTCTTTTGTCGAATAACAGAATCATGATATTAATATAATGTTATCAATTCAACACGTAATTTACACTTATCATACGCCTTTTTTATTTACGACTTTTCTAAAGATGCTTTGTTATTTTTTAAGGTAACATTATTTTATATCGATCATGTAATTAATATGATGTTTTTTTTTAAAATTTAATTATTGATATGGACATAAATACGTGATGGTACAATTTTTATTTCTTTTTATACACTGGTTAGGTTAATAATATGTGACAATTCAAATACTTCAAAACATATGATTAAACATTAAAAGCTTATACCAAAGTCCACACGTCGAGTTCGATTCGAGTCCATCGGACTTCAATGCCATAATTCTCGGATCTATGGCATCTCGTATTTTTTCATTTAAATAACTCTGATCATTTGAGTATTATCATAATATGATTACACAACTCAAATGACCCTAATTAGACTAACAATTTCATATTCAACTCTAGACCAAATATGGCTTATGAATATCTCAAATTCATCTCCTCACAATGGAGAACACATTCGGCTTATTAACCGAATTAAATTGCTTAATGGGAACTCACATAATATTTGGTCAAAGTTGGTTTGACCCAACTTTCTCCAACAATCCCCCACATGAATGTGAAATTAGCATGACTCAATGCAGACACGAGAGAGTTTGCAAAATATGACGCCGGATAGATGGACTACGCCTTGAATCTTCCGTTGTGAATAATATCGGATATACTCGCCAATTAGTGAACGCGATGTCTTGAACTATTCGGCTTTTTATGTATACCAAGACAATACTATTACACACGTCATACTCTTTGACGACTTACATGTTCCAAACGTTGTGTCCTATAAGGCCCTAGACACTCTTGGACTTCATGAGCAATCGTAGGAAATTCAGCCCACAAATTTCCATAGAAGCGGCTCCACTTCGTTGCCCACGTAGGTGACCTCTTGTCAAGAACATTCTCACAATGTCCCACTTGTTCTAACTGAATCAAGATACAAGAGTCATTAAAAGCTTTGCTTAACCTGACATAAATCTCAACGATTTATTTCACTTTGCCGTAATTTCCAAAACTATGGCAAACGCATTGTAACAACAACACAAAAATAGGATGAGGAGCTAAACTCCCCCACAATGCTCGTAGATTCCCAAAAACTTTGTTTTCCCTTTGAACCAAGATCTGGGGATCTCCCATCTACAAGGTTGGGTTTACCGTTAATCGAATCTAGGATAATAGGCTTTATTCCCATTCCTCTCAACGTTGCTTAGACCAAATCTCTTTTCAACTCTTAATGAGTGTGGATCCACTAAGTTATCTTAGATTCGCGAAATCAAACAAGATAACTCCTCGAAAGAGAAATTGTCTAACCATGTGTCTTATCCGGATGTGTCTAAACTTTCCTTTATTCATTGTTCCTTCGGCTCACCCGAATTCAGCTATGCTTTCGGCTTGCCGAATTTAGCTATTCTGTAACAATGAAATATAATGGATGGCACAAGTTTACACATTCAGAAATATCCTTAAGGAAATTTGAAGTTTTGCCTCACTTCCCGTAACTATAACAAATTGTCAACTCAACTTCAACACTTTGTTATACAAGTTCCTTTTAAGGATTTTCTCACGACACTTAGCACTTTTCAAGTGAAATACATTACCACTCATGGCTAATGTCTCTATTTCACCACTATCCAATTGGCATCCATGTACTCCTCAAGTACATGTGGATATATATCAAGAATGTGAAGTGCATATATAGTCTTTAGAATATCTGTGATTTCTTAAGACTTTACCCTAGAGCTCTTCAAGCTCTCTACTCAACTTGCTAGTAAAGCTATTCAAGCTTATAAACCACGCTAGCAACACACTAGTCTTTAACATTTCGTGAGATACAACAAGTTGCCAATTATACGCACGTGCTCTAGTTGTTGTACTCATATCTCGAAATTCTCACAAGACTCACACCATTGTCCATTAGTGTTTCCACTAGACTGATCTCATCTCTACAAACTATGTAAGATGTCTCAACCAAATCAATCTTGTCATAAATCCGGATGATTTAGTTACCTAGGATATGTCAGTCTTACTCCATGTCTCATATTTCCAAGACTTTGGACAATATTGTTTTAAGTGGACTTAATGATATTCATATTACTCCATAATAGATATATCATCCAAATAAAACTACCCAATGACATAATTCGTGCCTTCAACAAAAGCGCACTCATCACATTTAGTGATTTCAAACCCATGTGCCATAATGGTTTGATCAAAACTCACATGTCATTGTTCATCGTGCTTGTTCAAGTCCACACATTGACTTTACAAGACGAACAAACCTCTACCATATTGGGTACAACAAAACCTTTCGATTATCTCATGTAAATCTCCTCTCCGAGATTATCATACATGAATCATAACGTTCAATTCTCACATCCTCAATTTGTACTTGCTCTCAAAGCATGTCAAACTTATCCGAGGTAGGATATCCTTGACCAAAGATAGCATATAGCTTTCCAACAAGAATATTTAGTAGTATATATCATACTAACTTTCCACAATCGCACACTTACAACCTCCTTTAGGAGTTGGTACGAATCTTAAGGCTTTCATACGGAACAACACTATCCGTAAGTCACTTGAACGTACAATACTTCCTTGTTGTTGTATACACAACCTCATAGCCGAATTTCTCAAATTTAGGCTATCTAGATGAAGAATTCATCGCATTAATATTAATGTTACAGATCCTGGAACTATAACATCAATTGTTATTATCTATTTCCCCAACTTGAGATATCGACTTATATATGTATGAAATAATCAAAGAGCTCATGTATATTATTGAATCTACTTAATTATTACAATTAAGTTGTTACTTAACAGAATTATAAATTGCATGATATTGATGTGAGTTCATTACTTCTACCATTTTAGGGTTTGAGAATATATTTAGTCAACAATAAAAAAATAAAAATAAGGTTGAGTATACTATATATATATATAAATATCACCCTTTCACAAAAGTCAACGATGGGTTTGTTGCTTTATCCTTTTCCAAAAATAGCTTAATTTATATAAAAAAAATCGCTTAATTTATTTGTTACTCTAGCCAAGTTCCAGCAATTTGGGACCATGACTTAGAAAACATGGCACTTCAAATTTCTTTCACAATCATATTTACCATCTAGAGTTATTTAGCCTAGCTATATATTTGAATATTTTACATATTTAATTGTTAGTCTAAAAAAATTAGATTTTAATGACGTTACATATTAACACGATGCATGCTATTTCTCCATAGTTTTAAATTCATGACAGACAAATACAAAATAAATTAGTTTAGAGGCTGGCTAGGGTTTTATCCGGAGTTGTTGGTAAATTGACACGTCGATCGTTCCTCGTTGTATCGGAAAAGAAATATATATATAGTCACTTGATCAGTATGAAGCTATTTCAGTAATTACTTTGCTCGAAAGATTAATGACAAATTTTGTTTCAGACTTAGCGATGTCATGAGTTGGTGACCTACTACTTACTAAATATATTCCTTGATCTGTATAGATGCATGTCATTTTTATTTTATTTCTTGATAAATTATATATGCATGCCATTAAATTAATTAGCTTAATTAGTATAGTTTATACATGCGTCAAAGCCCTTGAACTGTTCGTTGTATATATATAAAATCTTTAATTATTTTTGTTTTAATCTAGGTAAAACTAAAACCCTACCCCAAAAGAGGAAAATAATTACGACATCGACAACTAGTTGCTATCTTATCTATAAACTGTGAATAATTAATTTGATTCTTAACTCTAGCACACTGTGGAGTGATGTGATTTTTAGATATTTTCAAAGAAATGTCCTGAGATTATATATATTAAATTATATATATTTTTATTGTTGTAAACGTAATTGTCTTTTGATGATTCAGCTTCCACACAGAGAATTGAAAATTGCGTTTAAGTTGCTTTCTAGCACTTAAAAGTTGTTGAATATATAGGTCAAGATTTTTGAAAGGGCATGCATAGACATCCTGAATAAATTCTAGTAGAATAAAAATGCACTAACGAGTTGGAGCGAGTGATTAGATACTTACGATAGTTAATTGTTTCACTTAATTTAAATTGAAAAACTATATAGAAATATTATATAATATATTCATTGATGATATTTTTAAAATATAATACATGGCCCGACCTTTAGACTTCTGTTTGAGATCGACTTGATCAAGAACCAAACATAAACATGTACTAGAATAATTGAAAAATTGACACCAATGACTGTCGGTAAGAGATGAAAAGATATTTCACACATTTGATTGCATAAATTAGCCGGCAATGTTACTAAATACACACCAAAGTGGCTCAAAGCATGCACATCATGAAGACAAAAATATTAAAATACCGCTTAATTTATAAATATTCTCATCGTTTGAGGGATATTTTGATTATTTCGCACTTGTAATATTAGCGCCCATAGCCATGATCCATGATAAATGACAGAATAAAAAACAACTACTATTTATATACGGATGAAGAATGGACGAAGGGTATGTTTGCCATTTCGATCATTCGAAGCATAATCCCAATGAAGGTGGCTAATGTTTGGAAAACACGTGGGAGATGCATATGCGGCTGGGCCGGGTGCCCCTTTTAAAGAGTAAATCTAGAACATGATCACAGTCCGATTAAACTAGATCCGAATCAGAATCGAGCCGGATTTGAATCGATAATTGAATCGAAATCAAAATCGAATTGAACGGTCAACGCAATTTCAAAACCGAATCGGAATATAAATTTTACGGTTTTCATTCTGATTTTTATTGTTTAAAAAATTATATGAAATTGAACCGGAACCTCATAAAAGCGAGCAGGAATCTCCCATTTTGGGGGAAAAAATACAATTTCGATACGATTTCATATATTTAAAAACATTAAAGCCCGATCTAATATTGGAATCGGATCGAACCGGGCCGTGGAAAATGTATCCAGTAATTTGTAGCAATTAAAAATATAACCAAAAATGTAAAAAGTTTAAGACAAATTATCAAGTGCATTGGCAAATTGTCATTAACGAATGGAAACTATACATGGCATTTAACAATCAGTGTGAGAACGATAGATAATATGTAAATAAAAAATGGTGGGAGCACTGATTGGTCACTAGAGACACCAAACACTCCACTGCTTTTTCAAGTCTCAATCTATACGGTTTAGGTCTCATATTCTTTTGCTCCGATATTTTTGTAATATCTTTAAGGATAGTCTACATTTTATTTAACTTGATTTTTTTGATTTTATTATTATTTTTAAATACAGTAGGAGACTGTCTTATTTAGCTCATACATACATATACATATATATCATCTGGAAAATTGAGTCAGTATATTTTCGAGGTTTATAATGTACAAGTACAGTCGCTTTAATTTTCTATTGTTTGATCTCTTAAATATATTGAATATAAAATAGTCCATGGTCCGATCCCCAATCTATTACGAATGGTAAAAAAATTGTGATTAATTTTCTAACATGCTTGGGTCGTTATAGTAAGGTTGGAACGATAAAATGCCTTCACGAGCTATCAGTTAAGAAATACCGCCATACAGAGAGGTCTAAAGAATTACATTAAACTGATTTTTTTTGTGTTTGGTTTTTGTCAATTCTTAAAATAGCCGATAGTTATGTATTGGGTTTATTATTTTTGTTTTGGGCCAGAACTGAAACAAATTGGATAATGATGGGCTTTTCAAGAGAACAGAAACAGTATTAATGGGCTTGGCCCGACTATAGGAAGGTTCCTAAATATAGCTTGATGTCCATGCTCTAATACAGTTTATAGAAATGTTTCAAGTGAAGTCATTTGACCTTAAAAAAAAAAAAAAAACGTGCGGAGTGTGTACACCACGAACATAACCAAGACTTTCATTACCCGCCCAACCAATCATATACAAACACACGTGTAAATTTCCCGGAAACTCACTGGCATAATTGTAAATAAAACATCTCCGAATGTGAATTCCGAAACTACCCCTTCGTTTAGTGCCTTAAACCCTTCTTCTTCCCTACAACATTCTCTCTCTCTCTCTTCCTTTCTCACTCTACATTCACAGCCACCACGAACAATGGCGCTGACGGCTGGAATCCGTCGGCTGAGATCAGCCGGAGCGGCCCATCTGAGCCGTTTCCGAAGCTATGGATCGGCGGCGGCCGCCGTGGACTACGAATACTATGACTATTCCACGCAGGAGGAAGAAAATCAGCTCCATGAGCTCGAGGAGTCGAGCCGAGCCAGGTACGACGGCGCCGGAGAAGGGAGTGAAATGGGTTTTGATCAGTGACACACGAACTAAGAAGCACGTGTATGCTGAAAACCTCTCGAAGATTCTAGAAGTTCCGTACATTTCCATGGGATCACTCGTTCGAACAAGAACTAAACCCTAAATCTTCTCTTCTACACAGAGGTACTTAATTTGCCTAATTTGAATTTAGGGATTTTGTTTTTTCTTGATTTTAAAGAAATGTAGTTGGTTAAAAATCGTGACTTTGTTTTGGTTTTAGATTGCAAAGTCCTGTGAATGAAGCGAAACTCGTGACGAGAATATTATGTTCACGTTATTGTCCAAGAGGTTAGAAGAAGTACTCTATAGAGGCGAGAATGGCTTCATCTTGGATGGCATTCCTCGTACCAAGACTTCAAGATGTAAGTAAATTATAAATCCGTGGTGTTTCGAGTTTGGTAATGTCAAATGAAACTTTAATCTGGTATGTTGTGTTTGAAAACAAATTGGGTTTGTTTTGTTTATGTATTGCTTGTCACTTTCATTTTTCCAGGAGATACTCTGATCAAATTACTGATATTGATCTAGTTGTGAATTTCAAGTGCTCTGGAAAAGAAAGCTTATTCGAACAATAGTTTGGGTGCTGAATTTCTCGACACGAGTAATTCCAGGTTCAGAACTGAAGCAGGAAGTGCATTGAAGGAGAAATTCGGTCGCTATACAGAACAGAGTATTCAAACTCCTTTCGCTATGGGCAGAATTTCGCACCTAAGTTATTCCTTATAGTAGTTGTTAGTTGAGTTTTCAGAAATTATTCCATATAGTCGACTCCGCTCAGTGGAATTGAGACTTGTGGTTATTATTGTTGTTGTAGTGTACTAGTGTCTGTATTGAAAGTTAGCTCCTCTTGTGTTGTTGAATGATATTTTTTCGAATTTGCATAATCTCAGTTGTAAATCTACGATTTTTGTTCTTTCTTTCAGAGCAAGGAATTGGAAGAGTACTATAGGAGGCAGAAGAAAATTCTAGACTTCGAAGTGACTGGGTGCTCCTGGAGAAACATGGCAAAGATTGTTGTCTGCATTATTTCTCCAGAGCAGGAATTCTAATACGTTTCGCCTGCTTGATTTTATCTTTTGCAAGACTTGTATTCCAATTTTCCGGCAATAGTATAGATATATATAGACTGCGAGTGATAGAGTGAGATGAAATTCTTGGCTAGAGTCCAAGCTGAGTTTTTGAAAATTTTTGATTTGTGCGAGAATTATCATGTTACCTTATGAACTTTATTGTTTCCAACTACAATATTAAGTTTTTTGCAGGTATGATCTGACTTTCCATGTAAATTTCAGACGTTGGTACTTGGTGGGACGATATGTGTAACGCGTGGCTGAAAGTGTCTGTTCCGAAGATTAAGAAATAAATAAGAACTTTTTCCAAAAATAAACAGCAATTACGTACGTCCTCACAGACAAGAGTTCGGGTAGTTAAAAATGTAACCGATTGTAGGCTAGTTGAAAATGTTACCGATTGTAGACTAGTTGAAAATTTTACCTAGTTGTAGGCTAGTTGTGAAAGTGTTAACGAGTTGTGAGGCTAGTTGTAACTGTAACTGAGATGTAGGCTAGTTGAAAATGTTATTAAGCTTACACGAATTGAAATAACGACTAGAGGGTTTTTGGGTGCGTTCAGTTTTGGTGGTTTACGGATGCTTTCGAAGGCGTTACTTAGAACATTGTTTTAAAGCAATGTCTCAAAAGGCGTGTTTTTTACTAAAAGTGGCAATTAGCTCACGTTTTTGGAAACAGTCCCGACAATACTTAAGCGTACTTCGGCGTCAAATAAGGCGTAGCGAAATGTTTATAAACAATTCCTTGCAAGTCCAAAAAACAAAAAGCTGACGAGTTTAAAGCTTGGATAACCATGATAGCGTCGATTCAACTTCAATGTCTGCTGCACCAATCAAGGCAGCCAGGGAAAGACCAAGACTAATTGCCTTAGCTTCAGCCAAAACAATGTCATTGAATACTACCAAATTGTATCAGCGAAAATTTCTTTAACGTTCAACACAATGCACAAAATAATTCTTTTATTATATAACTCCATGATCACAATCTCTTCCTAATCGAAATGGGCTGGAAAAATAAAAGAGCAATTTTATACACAACAGGTGAAAGCTCTCTAAAACATAATCAAACTAAGGATGGATAAATAAACAAATATAGAATTATAACCGAGTAGGAGGTTTCTTTTGAAGTTTTTAGAGGAAAAATAGACGGTCCTATTGAAAAGAGATTTTTTTCTTCATATTTAATAGACGGTCCCGATTGAAAGATCAAAAGACAAGAACAATATATTAGGCACTTTAAATAAATATAATACACTTCTTTAATTATATTGAGTGGCTCTTTAGCTCAGTTTGTCGGAGCATCGAGTTACGAACGGAAGGTCGCTGAGTTGCTTTAACCGCTTGGACTAATCAATCTGTGGATATATGGTTCATTTTTAAAATATTAAGGGCTCAATAGTTCATTGTTGAAATATTAAGGGCTAAATAAAACTTGTTCCAAAAAAAGCGGCAATCCCGTTCCTCACAAAGTCACAACACATAATTAGGAATTTAGGGTTCTTGTCAGCGAGCGTGCAAAATCGACGAAGCTGAAGTCTCGATTTTGGAGGATTTTTCTTGCTGTATTCATCGTATCTGTAAGTGGGTATATCATCTCTAAACCCAGTAATCTTCTTCTTCATTGATTGATCATGTTTCGTTTTGTATGTAAAACTTTGCATGTTCAAATTCAATGTAGAACCAATGCATTATTAGAGACAAATGCAAGTTTCATTCGCAGACTCCAAAAAGCTGCTCGTTCAGATTCGAGCTCAAAATCACTGGAAAGACAGTCTCTTACAGTTTCTTATCTGGTTAGCTCATGTGGGCTATCAGTTGGAAAAGGCTATTTCAGCTTCTAAATTGATGAAAATCAAAACCACAGAGAGACCAAATGCAGTTATCGATCTCTTAACCTGTCATGGCTTCACTAAATCCGACATTACCACCTTGGTTTCTAGGTTCCCACGGGTTATCACTTTTGATCCAGTGAAAATTATTAAACCCAAGATTGAGTATTTTGAATCTCTAGGTTTAGTAGGACCTGATCTGCCTAAACTCGTCTGCTCAAATGTTACGACTCTGCAGTCTAGTTTAAACAAGCAGATTATACCCTTTTTTGATTTCTTAAGAGCGTATGTTAAAACCAAGGAGAATCTACTTTGTTTGTTAAAAAGGAATGCAGTATCCGCAACGGGAATCAGGTTATCGGCAATCTGGTTTCCTGCAATCTGGAGAAAGTTTTTAAACCCAATATAAAAACTTTGATCACACTCGGCATACCAGATGAACATATTGGGAAGCTAATCATGTTGGAGCCCGGGTCGTTGACTTCTCCGGTCGACGAATTCGTAAAAGTGGCTAACAAAATTATCAGAATGGGTTTTGAACCATCCAATGTGTCTTTCATTATGGCCGTACTGATCAATGACAAGTTTAGGCAAGGGGAAATGGGAGAAGAAGAAAGATTTACTCATGAACCTTGGTTGAGTCTAAAGAAGAATTTGATTTAGCATTTCGAAAGCAAACCATGATCATAGATTTGTTCAGAGGAGAAGATAAGGGCCATGATGGATTGTTTGGTGAACAAGTTGGATTTGAAGCCTTCAGATGTTGCAAAATGCCCGAATCTTTTTCTTTGTAGTTTGGAGAGGAGAATTATGCCAAGATATTCTCTTATTGTGGGTTTGAAGTCCCGAGGATTGAAATTGAACAAGTTGCCTCTGATCTGGATATTAAATATGGATAAAAGGAATTTTGAGTGCATGTTTGTGGCCCCATTCATAGAAGAGGCACCTGACCTGATCCTGGTATATCATTGTAAGGTTATGGAAAAACAAGGATTTGGGAAGCGAGACCATAGTTCTTTGAACATTTGAGGTTCTAATTTTCTTAGCCTTTTATGAGTTGATTTCATTCACGGCATAGTGCTTCCATGTAGCTGATATTGCAATTTGGACTATTTGGATTTTATATTATTATGCTTCTAGAAATGGTTGTTCTAGTGTGGTTAACATTTTCTCATCTGTCTGTTCGAGTTGTTAGCTTTTGTCAAAAGTTTAAGAAATACCCCCCCCAAAACAAAACACACCAAATATATTTACAATTAAAAATTAATTATCCCCACCCCACCCCCCCACCCCCACCCCTCCCCCCCCCATCCCAAAGTTTCCCCACCCCAAAAACAAAAAATTTTTTAACCCCATCCTATACGGGAGTATTTGACAACTCCAGACTTAATGTTGGACTAGCTGGTAATTTGTAAGGCAATAGCTTTTTGTAAGTTGATCGAGTCATTATGAATTACCGATTACTATTGTTTTTCCTGTTTACTCTGCTTGGAGCTCCTTCATTTCGCCACAGAATCTGATCATCTGATCTTTGGTTTGTATGAAACTTTTTTTATAATAGTGCAGATAATCCAAAGTAACTATATTTTACAAAATGGTATGTATACGATGGATGTCATTACATAGTTTCTTGCTGTTTATCTATACATCTTGAAGGAGTTTGTGTCTGATTGCATTATGATTATCGGTTTCCTTTAATCTTAAGCTTGGCTTTATTGCAAATGACGAAGACTGTGACGTACTGGTGAAGATCGACTCCATCGGAAAAACCCATCGTCACTGATGTATGACTTTCCGTCGACTGAGGATCCAGCTGCGCCTCAACAGCATGTGGCCCCCACCATCCCTGAAACGTATCGTAGAAACTGAAACATGGCAAAGATTGTTGGCTGCATTAGTTCTCCAGAAAAGGAATTTCATCGTTTTCGCCTGCTTGATTTTAACTTTTGCAAGCCTTGTATTCCTATTTTCATGCTTATGTTAGTATATGATATATACTCCATAGAGAGCGAGGATAAGAATGTCCAAGCCGAGTTCTTAAAATTTTTTGATTTTGTTCGACTATTATGAACTTTATTAGTATTTCCAATACAGTGTTAAGTTTTTAGATTGAGATATGATCCGACTTTCTAAGTAAATTCAGGCGTTGGTAGTTGATATGTATGCATGGCTGAAAGTGTCTATTTTGAAAGATCAAGGACCAAATAAGAAATTTCTCCAAACATGAATAGCAAAGGCTTGCAAATGCCGGACGTTGACATCAGGACTCGAAAACACGGACGTCCGCACTCGAGTATGCGGACGTTGACGTCATCAATTTTGAATATCTTGATGTCAACGGCGCTTTTCGAAACTATCAGGGCGGACGACATTATCAAGCATCGGCCTCGAAAATGCTATCCAGTTATTTTGAAAGCTCGACCTGAGGTCCTGTAATTTCGAATACCAACGTCAGAGGTCCATTATTGGGACAGAATGGAAGTTGTTCAGGCACATTTCGTGGGTCAGGCGTTGGGATCTAGATTTTGCAGTTTAGATACCAATAACACTACAACTCGGAATTAAATTTATTACTGTCAATATCACTACAACTAGGAATTAAGTTTATTACTGTCAATAACACTACAACTCAGAATTAAATTTATTACTGTCAATAACATATAACTCGGAATTAAATTTATTATTACAGTTAAAACTCTATAAATTAATAATGTCGAGGATCGGAAAAATTTATTAATTTAGAGAGTTATTAATTTATCGATAAATTAATAATTATTAATTTAAAGAGTTTTAACAGGATTCAACGTAATCCACTTTTAGTGAAGAAGCTCAAGACCTCGAGACTATGATCAATCAATGTGGCTATCGTAATAAGATGGATATCGACAATCTAATGAACTACCCGAGATGAAAATGAAGCATGTTCGGAGGTTCGAGTTTAGAAGATATTGTGGGTACTATCATTGAGAACAATGCGAGAGGATGACGGCGAAGATGATACGGTGTCTTTGGAGCTGTTACGCGAAAGGAAGCACTTATGACGTCGAACACTCTTCACAACTTTATGATACAATACAAAAATACATACACTTGAACTATTGGATGCAATAAGAAAAGTTAGAGATGAGCTCAAATAGACTTGAACTTTAAAGGAAAACGGACAACTATTGAATCATATTTCAATAGAATGTAATATATTTTTTCAATTTTTATGAATTATTAATTTATGATTTTTTTGGGACCAAAAATTATAAAGAGATCTCTCGAAAAATTATTATCTTATTATTTTATCCAATTTTTTACATTAAAGCCAAATGAAATCGGACAAATTTATTATTTTAGAGAGTTTATTAATTTATCGAATATTAATTTAAAGAATTCAAAAATCATTGCTGACTGCTGTGCTGAGACAGAGGTTGTGTGGAATTAAGTCCTAAATCCACGCAATTTTTGTTGAAGGATACCGTAATTCATTCCAGTTGATATATTTACCCTTCTCTTATTTACTTGCTTGAACTAAGTAATGAAGGGCAATAACGTCATTTTTCCTAGCTATTATATACGTATAACTATACAGGTTCATTTTAACCACTTGGGTAATGCCATAATGGGTCAATCTATTTGAGGATAAATAGTACTTTTCCGAAAGATCAAGGGCTAAATAAAACTTATTACAAAAAAGCGCCAATCAAAGTTCCTCACATAATTGATAGAGACGTGAGCGAGAGAATTGGGGATTAGGGTTCTTGTCAGCAAGCGAGGAAGCAAAATCGACGAAGATGAAATTTCTATTTTGAGGTATTTCTTTTTTGGTACTCGACTCAATCAATTGAACCCATCTCTGTAAGGAGTAAATCATCCCTAAACTAAACCAAGCAGTCTTCTTCTTCATTGATTGATTATGTTTCGTTTTAGTTTTGTATGTAAAACTCTGCTGCATATTCAAAATCAATGTAGAAGCAATGCATTATTAGATACAAATGCAGATTTCATTCGCAGCCTCCGAACAGCTGCTCCTTCAGATTTGAGCTCAAAATCACTGGAAAGACAGATCTCTTACCTGGTTAGCTCATGTGGGCTATCACTGGAAAAGGATATTTCAGCTTCTAAATATGTTAAAATTAGAACCACAGAGAAACCAAATGCAGTTATCGATCTCTTAACCAGTCATGGCTTCACTAAATCCGATTATTGCCACCTTGGTTTCTATGTTCCCACGGGTTATCACTTTTGATCCAGTGAAAATTATTAAACCCAAGATTGAGTATTTTGAATCTAGGTTTTGTAGGACCTGAACTGCATAAACTCGTCTGCTAAAATGTTCAGATTCTGCATTGTAGTTTAAACAAGCAGATTATACCCTTGTTTGATTTATTAAGAGGGTATGTTAAACAAGCAGATTATAGTAGTTGCTATACAGAGCAGGTATTCAAACTCCTTTCGCTATGGGCAGAATTTCACACCTAAATTATTCCATATAGTAGTTGCTAGTTGAGTTTTTCGAAATTGTTCCATATAGTCGACTCCACTCGGTGGAATTGAGGCTTATGGTTATTATTGTTGTTGTAGTGTACTAGTGTCTGTGTATTGAAAGTTAGCTCCTCTTGTGTTGTTGAATGATATTTTTTCGAATTTGCATAATCTCAGTTGTAAATCTACGATTTTTGTTCTTTCTTTCAGAGCAAGGAATTGGAAGAGTACTATAGGAGGCAGAAGAAAATTCTAGACTTCCAAGTGACTGGTGCTCCTGGAGAAACATGGCAAAGATTGTTGTCTACATTATTTCTCCAGAGCAGGAATTCTATCGTTTCGCCTGCTTGATTTTATCTTTAGAAAGACTTGTATTCCAATTTTCCGGCAATAGTATAGATATATATAGACTGCGAGTGATAGAGTGAGATGAAATTCTTGGCTAGAGTCCAAGCTGAGTTTTTGAAAATTTTGATTTGTGCGAGAATTATCATGTTACCTTATGAACTTTATTGTTTCCAATACAATATTAAGTTTTTTGCAGGTATGATCTGACTTTCCATGTAAATTTCAGACGTTGGTACTTGGTAGACGATATGTGTAACGCGTGGCTGAAAGTGTCTGTTTCGAAAGATTAAGGGCCAAATTAGAACTTTTTCCAAAAATAAACAGCAATTACGTACGTCCTCACATACAGAGGTCGGATAGTTAAAAATGTAACCGATTGTAGGCTAGTTGAAAATGTTACCGATTGTAGACTTAGTTGAATTATAACCGAGTAGGAGGTTTCTTTTGAAGTTTTTAGAGGAGAAATAGACGGTCATATTGAAGAAGCGAAAATGCTTGTTTGGTCTACTCGTTTTTTAACGTTTGTAAGCTTATTTAGTCCTCAAACGTAAAATGAATTAAATCGTCTCTCAAACGTTAACTTTTGAACTACTTAGTCCACATCGTCCGTTAGTGTCGTTAAGTTTTGCTTACGTGTCAATTTTAGCCAATCAAGAAACGACACGTGTACATGACGTGTTAAAATGACAGCTAGACTTTCTTATCCCGGATTAAGTTATCCCGGTTATAATCGAACCGGATCGAAATCAAATCGAAATTAAATCGAACCGAAAGAAAGAACCGGACCGAACCGAATCAAAATTTATAACACTAACCAAATTCGGTGGAGTTGATCATTTCTTTTCTTTCCCTTCTCTTTCTTCTTCCTCGACGCGTCCGTCGTTCTCACTGCCTTCAACGGCGACTCGCCGTTCCGGCGGCCATTTCGGTCGAACGGTGATCTTCCTCTCGACGAGTAGAACACGTTTTCTTTTAATTTCGCTTAATTTGCTTTTAATTTTGATTTTAAGGTTCGGTGGTTCATGAACAAAATTTGGGGCTTTTGATTAATTCTCTTATATGTTGTTCGTGATCATCTCCTCGGTGGTCGGGTTCGATTTCGGGTTCCAGATCTTCAAGGGGATCCCCATCTTCCTAAATGGCTTTCTCCAGGTTGGAGCTGTGGAAATTGGAGCCATTATCACTTGCGAAGAAAGCTATGTGGCGTCGTGAGATGGGATGGCTATTATGTGTGAGTGATTCTATCGTTGAGCTCACTCCGATTATACAAAATTAAACCTCTTGGTGTCTCCTTGAATAGTCCATTTCCCTATCCTGATGAGCTGGAAAATAGTTCACATGAAAATGATGCCTCACTGGTTCGTATTCTCTGGGTGGATGCTTGTGGACAACACAGATGCCGTGTAAGTTATAGTTATCATTTTATACTTATGTATTCAATAAGTTTTTCTTCTCGAGCTAGATTTCTTGTACTAATAAGTAGTAAGTTCGATTCTAAACTGGATAAGGCTTTTATGAAGCTGATTGCAGAATTCCTGAAATGCCCGCATGTTAGAAAAAAAGGCTGATGAAGTTTTTTATCTGATGATGGCCTTACAAATAAAGCCAGTTTAATTTTTTTGCCTATTTGACAATGATGGATTGATTGTTTTTGCTTATCTCCCATTCAGGCTGTTCAAAAAGGCCGCTTTGATGATATTGTGAAGAAGAATGGTGTTGGTTTAACTTTCGCATGTATGGCGATGCGATCAGCTGTCAATGGCCCAGCTGATGAGACTAATTTGACTGGAACTGGTGAGATCAGGCTGATGCCTGATCTATCAACAAGGCAGACAATTCCATGGTACTACTTTCATTTAAATATCATGTGTTTCTGGTTCACACCGTCGTAATTGTTACAACTATAATTATTTTTTCATTTAAAAAGTAAGACATGATGCAGTTCATAGGAATTAATGCCTGATGAAGTAATCCTGATTCATCTTACCAATATTTCCTTTGGTTCTTTTCACAGGACAGAACATGAAGAAATGGTTATAGCTGACATGCATCTTAAACCCGAAAAAGCATGGGAATATTGCCCAAGAGAAGCATGGAGTGATAAAGTCAAAGTCTTTGTTGGTGATGTTGAAAAATGCAAGGAGCGAGCACAACGAGCTGAGTCAATCTTAAGTCAAATTAAGACTTAAGAGTCAGATGGCAGAGATGAGGCTAGTTTAGGTATTGTGTACTTTAAATTAGTAGGATTTAATTCCACGTCAAGCAGTAATATTTTCAATTTCGGTTCGGTTCGCTTTGCTTTCGGTTCGGTTCTTTGCTTTCGGTTCGATTTAATTTCGATTTGATTTCGGTCCGGTTCGATTATAACCGGGATAACTTAATCCGGGATAAGAAAGTCTAGCTGTCATTTTTAACACGTCATGTACACGTGTCGCTTTCTGATTGGCTAAAATTGACACGTAGGCAAAACTTAACGACACTAACGGACGAGGGACTAAGTAGTTCAAAAGTTAACGTTTGAGGGACGATTTAGTTCATTTTATGTTTGGGAGAACACCAAGTAGTTATAAAGCGTTAAACAAGGACAAACGGTTTCGCTGCCTATTAAGCGATTTTTTCTTTATATTTAATAAGCAGTGACCGATTGAAAAATCAAAAAGACAAGAACATAATATTAAACACTTTAAATAAATATAATACACTTCTTTAATTCTATTGAGTGGCTCTTTAGCTCAGTTTGTCGGAGGCATCGGGATTCTAAGGCGAGAGGGTCATAAGGATTGCTTTAACCGCTTGAATTTGTCAGTACTGTGGATATACGGTTCATTTTTTAAAATAATAAGGGCTCAATAGTTCATTATTGAAATATTAAGGGCTAAATAAAAAATTGTTCCAAAAAAAGCGGCAATCCCGTTCCTCACAAAGTCACAACACATAATTAGGAATTTAGGGTTCTTGTCAGGCGAAGCGTGCAAAATCGACGAAGCTGAAGTCTCGATTTTGGAGGATTTTTTTCTTGCTGTATTCATCATATCTGTAAGTGGGTATATCATCCCTAAACCCAGTAATCTTCTTCTTCATTGATTGATCATGTTTCGTTTTGTATGTAAAACTTTGCATATTCAAATTCAATGTAGAACCAATGCATTATTAGAGACAAATGCAAGTTTCATTCGCAGCCTCCAAACAGCTGCTCGTTCAGATTCGAGCTCAAAATCACTGGAAAGACAGTCTCTTACAGTTTCTTATCTGGTTAGCTCATGTGGGTTATCATTGGAAAAGGCTATTTCAGCTTCTAAATCGGTTAAAATCAAAACCACAGAGAAACCAAATGCAGTTATCGATCTCTTAACCTGTCATGGCTTCACTAAATCTGACATTACCACCTTGGTTTCTAGGTTCCCACGGGTTATCGCCTGTGATCCAGTGAAAATTATTAAGCCCAAGATTGAGTATTTTGAATCTCTAGGTTTTGTAGGACCTGATCTGCCTAAACTCGTATGCTCAAATGTTACTGATCTCTGCTGTCGTAGTTTAAACAAGCAGATTATACCTTTGTGTGATTTCTTAAGAGGGTATGTTAAAACCAAGGAGAATCTACTTTGTGTGTTAAAAAGGTTTAGGAGTATCCGCAACGGGAATCAGGTTATTGGCAATCTGGTTTCCTGCAATCTGGAGAAAGTTTTTAAACCCAATATAAAGACTTTGATCACACTCGGCGTACCAGATGAACATATTGGAAAGCTAATCATGTTGGAGCCCAGATTGTTGACTTCTCCTGTCGACGAATTCGTAAAAGTGGCTAACAAAATTATCAGAATGGGTTTTGAACCATCGAATATGTCTTTCGTTATGGCCGTACGATCAATGACAATGTTTAGGCAAGGGGAAATGGGAGAAGAAGAAAGATATTACTCATGAGCTTTGGTTGGTCTGAGAGAAGAATTTGGTTTAGCATTTCGAAAGCAAACAATGATCATGCTTTGTTCAGAGGAGAAGATAAGGGCCATGATGGATTGTTTGGTGAACAAGTTGGGTTTGAAGCCTTCTGATGTTGCAAAATGCCCGAATCTTTTTCTGTGTAGTTTGGAGAAGAAAATTATGCCAAGATATTCGCTTATTGTAGGTTTGAAGTCCCACGGATTGAAATTGAACAACTTGCCCCTAATCTGGATATTAAGTATTGATAAAAAGAGATTTGAGAGCATGTTTGTGACCCCATTCATAAAAGAGGCACCGGACCTGATCCTGGTATATCAATGTCAGGTTATGGAAAAACAAGGATTGGGGAAGCAACACCATAGTTCTTTGAACATTTGAGATTCGAATAGTCTTTAATCTTTACGACTCTTATGATTTGATTTCATTCGCACCGTAATGCTTCCATGTAGCTGATATTGCAATTTGGAGGATTTGGACATTCTATTATTATCTTTCTAGATATGGTTATTCTAGTTGGGTTAACATTTTCTCATCTGTCTGTCTAAGTTATTAGCTTTTGTCAAAAGTTTAAGAAATATTTGACAACTCCAGAGCTTAATGTTGGATGAGCTGGTGATTGTAAGGCAATACCTTTTGTAAATTGACGAGTCATTATGATTACTATTGTTTACCTGTTTTATACAAAATGGTACGTATACAATGGATGTCATTATAATTCACTCAACATAGTTACTCGCTGTTTATCCATACATCTCGAAGGAGTTTGTATCTGATTGCATTATGATTATCAGTTTCCTTTAATCTCAACCTTGGCTTTACTGCTACAACTGATGAAGACTGAGACGTACCGGTGAAGATCGACTCCATCGGAAAATTCAACTCATCAAGCTCGTCGTCACTGGTGTACGACTTTCGTCTTATGAGGATCCACTTCGCCTCAACAACATGTTGCCCCCACCATCTCCCCCGATGAAACAAGCTATCGAAGAAACCGAGAAATGGCCGATAGACCTGCGAGCAGCCGCAATGCATGGGAGATTTGTGACGGTACTGTCCTCCTCAGCTTCCAAAATGCCCTGATTAAAGGAAGAAGAACATGGTCATTTATTTTTGTTGTTATTATTATTTTAGTATTATTTAAACTTCAAGAACCAACCTGGGATTCTAGAGCTTCAATGATATTATGTGGGAGGTGATCGGGACCAAAACTCGTCTGGAACAAACTTGTGTAGAACTGTCTTGATCAATGGTGCACCTAATACAGGGCATACCTTTTTTTTTTTTTTTTTGAAAATAATAAAATCTTTTTAGTATGTAGAAAAAAAGACAGCAAGGAGAATAATCTTAATTAGTTTTTTTTTAATTAGTTTTCCTTTCCTGACGGATGTATTTAAGAGTAAGTCCTTTGGAAGCATCATTAGGTCACTCAAAGCATTAAGGAGATGGAAAGATTTGAATGATGAATCTTGTCTTTCATCATTGTACCCATATTCATTTCCATCTTTATTCGGATCATCATCATCCAATCCAAAAGATTGGTCAACCATCTAGACCAGTTACCAATCTGACAACACAACACATAAGAAAGAAAAGTAATTTCACAAATGATAGTTTTTAAAATGAAACAGTCTTGGCACAACTCCTTTGTAGCCTCAAAGCTGCTTACTACGAGCATGACTCCTCACATACCCCTAAAGCGAGAAGCTTGGCGTATCGGAGTTTGTCACTTTATCATAGTTTTTACAATGAAATTGAAATAGCGTTCTTTTGTACTTACTGTATTTTTCAATTGTGCGCCTGCTCCGAAGCTGAATTTCTCAGCTGGAATGGGTAGAACCTTTGAATCAGTAATGGGGTCAGATACAGGATCAGTCGGAATCTCATCGGAAGATTGACGGAGAATTGCATTGAACATAGCCACATCTAATCTAGCTACACATTGCTCCATTATCTGCACACATTGTTAAAAAGATGAATGAATATCAGGATTTTGGCAAATAAAATGGTGAGGTTTGGAAAAAGAACAATTTATAGTACCAATTTTGCGAGCACGGGCAAACACCCGCACTCATGTCCTGCGGCACGAACAGGACATATTCTTTCGAAAGCATCCTTGAAAGCCTTGTTCCATATTTCCGAGGATAAGTTGTCTCTCTCGGCTTAGATTTCCAGAAGAAGTCGATTTCCTTTTAGAATCTTTCTTCCGACGAGAACTAATAACTACGCCGTCGGTTTCTTTTGTAGGAGAAGATTGCATAGGTGGGAGTTAGAGTCTGCCCTTTTATCTTTCTTAGTCATACCCCACCAGATGGACTCGACGATACGTGTGAAGATCCAAGATTCGATCATTTCTAGTGAAGATGTAAACGTGCGAGAGTCCTCCCAGTTATCGGAACTTGTTTTTCTAGTACCGGAAGCTGGAACATGTCTCTGTTCTTTTCCTTCCATCTCTCAGTTCCTGTTCTATCGTCAGCGGACAAGAAATCGGTAGCTCCGGTCCCTCTGTGCTTTGGCTTATAATTGCTCTCAGCACAACACAATTTGATAACCAAAATGTCAACCTGTAATCAGAAGAAACATAGCATAGACTTGTAAAGAACCATTTTGGATATTTTAAAGTATAAGACTATTATCGGATTGTTTTCTAAAATATAGGGACGGTTTTTTGTGTATTATTGGAATTATAAAAGAAATGGAAGCTCAAGAAAAAAATGGATAAACAATGTGTAAAGAACTAGAAGTACCTCGTTACATCATTTCCACAGGCCTTTGCAGCAAGAACAAGTCCCGAGACAACGTTTCTTGCTGCACAAGCTTTCCTAGGTTGTAAACTTTCTTTACAAGGCATAAAAGTAAAGCCTAGAAAGGCGACGAGCTGGAGCATGTATCCTACTGATAGAACTCCCATGCTCAGCCGATATCGAGTAAATAGCTGCCTCGATCGCAGCAGCTTCTCTCAGTTCACTCTCCAGCATCTTTACCTTGTGTTCCAAGTTTTCTATTTTACTTTCCGTTGAGGAATTTCTAGGAAATGTATTCTTAGCGTCTTTTCTTTCGTTAGTTCTAAGGAAACCTGAAATAACACGAGAATTTTGCAGAACATCCTTCTCTTCTACATGACCATTCTGTATTTTAAAGGACAATCGTTAGTTAAGACTATCTAGAATTCAACAAGTATCTCAAGAAAATACTTAGCTTCACTGGTTTCAACAATGTATCAATTTGGTCCTTAAATTTATAAAAGTTTCATTTTTTGACATGTACCTGTATACTGGTAGACTCGAAAATTGTGGAGGAAGCAACAGTGGTAGATGAGTTGGATGAATCATCATCATCATCCAAGATAGAATCACACTCAACTTCCTCATCATACTCTTCGTTTACTAAATTCGAGACGATGTCGTTTGATCCATTCTTACTTGAAGATCTACAAACAGCTGGTTGGATTTTAAGATATAGAACAGGCTGAATCTTACTGAAACTCCTCTTGCAATTCATAGGAACATGAATTATTCTCACGGCACATTCTGAATATTACCATAATCGGCCAAATCTACGACGCTGTTTGCTAGCAACTGAGATTTATTATTATCTCTTCTAGGCTCATACAAGCTGAATTCCAGCAAATTCTTCTGGAATGTGACGTCACCACTACTGATATCCTTGCCTTTCGTTTTAAGAAAAGTTGCACGAAGCCTAAAAGACTCGTTGAATTCAATTTTGCCAATTGAAGGGACAGCAATTTTTGTAGATCCAGATTTCTTACGTTCTCCATTATTCTCCCATTGGATGAAAACAGATTGTAGGGTTTTCAGTGACTGTGTCGGAGGCCATGGCTTAATCTCTTGAATGTCGATCAGATAATCCACATGATTTATCGATGAGCCATTTCTTTTTTCTTATTCGCAATCGGACCGAGAACCATTGTCACACAAATCTGCAAAAAGCTTTAATCTGGTTACAAAAAGCAGACAGATTCTTCAAGTAACTTGTACTGCAAGTTTTACATTCTTCAAGTAACTTGTACTGCAAGTTTTACATTCAGGAAAATTCAAAATAAAAACATTTAGATGGAAAGAAAATGTAGCTTAAAAACAGAACTAGAGCAACAAATTAGACGAGGACTTCACTAAAGGAGAAGCTTATTATTGTACCTTTTTCGATATAGACGAAATGTCATAAAACGCTGCGTTTCTTAGAGACTGGCATTGTTTTGGAGCTGCGAGTTTGTCTTGTGACAGACAGAAAGAGGGAGAGATAGATATAGAGAGGTTATAAGGAGTGACTTAGAGTTAGAGGGACGAAAATCTACTATAATTAGAAATGTTTTTTTATTATTATTTCAAATTGCTTACTTTTAAGTAAACAACACAAATCAAAATCACAATTATTGATTAGTAGTGATTAATTAGTTTGAGTTTATCAGGAGAAGGAGAGATGTCAACATCTAATACTTGCTATTGTAGTTGACAACATATCGGAAAATATTACAATGGTATTTGCATATGTTGTTAGCAATAATGACGGCGCGTGTAATCCGACACTGATCGTTGAGAGTCATTGAGTAATTAACGACCGGTTCAGGTAGTAGTATTTGGAGTATTTCTACCCAATTCTAACCACATAATATGTGTGGTAAAAAAGCCTATTGCTTGGGTGTACGTAGTCGGGAATGACGGATCTTGAAAGATAAATTTAGTGAAAATGATAAAATCTTTATCTTCATATATAGCCTAAACCAGCGATCATTGATTGATTTTAGGTTACTGATTTTAGGTTCGTATTTTGATTCCATTTCTTCAAAAAAATCCTCAGTGTTTTGTTGATAAATGAGTAAATTTCATAAAATCTTCATCGATGAGTATTATCCTACGTACATCCATCAATAATAAAGAGACATCTTTATTATAAATGAGGTAATTTTATTAGTTAACGTTATGAGTTACGTAAACTCACTCGACATAATCGAATGAAATTTAATCCTCCAAATTAGGGACCGAAGTATAAAAACCATAAGTATATGTTGCGATAACATCTTCCTCAATTCGACTATCATGGATATATATAGTCGGTAATAATAATTAAAGAGAGACAAGTTTCAACTTTCATTCTTTCTAATTTTCCTCTCGATAATTTTAAGCTAAGAATGTTTAATGTTAACTGATTTCTCATTTAGCTCATAAGTGGATGGATGGTAAACTAGCTTTATCGTTTGAGTAATCTTTCTATTTAGTTAGGTAAGACCATTAGTAGCTTTTCCTAATGAAACCATAAACCGAAATATTGAACACAACGCTCGATATATATTTTGCATATTACAGTATTATATATTATTAGTTGTGTTGCACTACACTTTCTCTTTTCTATTGCCTTGGCATTTACTTTTAAATATCAACCAAGTTGTGTAAAAAGAAAAAAAAATTCTTTAGGTAAGGATTTGACTCCTCTCCTTCCACCTTTCTTCATATTAAAGTTTCCTTGAACTATAACAAAAAAATTTATAAGAAAATATCGGAATCTTTTTATACGTAGAAACACAATCTGTCCATTAAAAATCCACTCTCCACGACTCAAACCCATATCGACATGTAAGAAAAATGCTTTAATCATTATGTCAAATTTTGATTGTCGACATATATCGAACTACTCATGTACCAAAAAAGAAAACATATACTGAGTAATCTAATCAGTATTGGCCATGAGTCTATGACCAAAAAAATTGTAGTACATGTCTACTCCCTTCAATTCACTTCAAGTGTCTCATAATGAAATTTGATTTAGTTTATTTCAAATATTTTTTTATGAAATTTATGTATATTTGAGTTAATTTTTTTCAATATTATCCTTACATTTATTTCAATTAATATTATATTTTGAATAAGTATTTATATTTTCTTAATAATAAATTATAGACGAGACAAATAATTTTTCCTATCATTAATTATTTTCTTAAAATTCACAACTTTCATTATGAAATATTTAAAGTGGACGAATGGAGTATTAAGTTGAGTCGTCGTTAACACGAAGTGCAAAATAATGACATAAGATTAGAGATTTAAATAGGCATTAAACAAAAATTCCATATATTAAAGGAGATTTATTATTTATTTATTCTTTTTAAATTGATCAACGATGTAGCAAATTTAACCCACTATATAATTATTCAGTAATGCTTGTAGGTGAGAATTATATTTCCTTTCTGCAGCGTCAATACATGTCTTCGCTTCATCTACAACTGCAAAGTCTATTGATACTACAGCAACATTAAAATAAAAGTCCAAACTTAGTTTGATGCGTGAATAAAATATCAACTGTAGACTTTTCATTAAACAATCAAACTAATTTTGGTCTTTTATTTTAATGTTGTTATAGTATCAACTGTAGACTTTGCAGTTGTAGATGAAGCGAAGATAATATCGAGAGTTGCAGAAAGGAAATATAATTGCACCCTACAGGCATTACTGAATAATTATATAGTGGGTTAAATTTGCTACACCGATGTTGATCAATTTAAAGAATAAATAAATTAGAAATCTCCTTTAATATATGAAAATTTTGTTGAATGCCTATTTAAATCTCTAATCTTATGCCATTATTTGCAATTTTTTTTTAACGTCGACTACTTAATAGCACACGTTACAAAAATTATTCTTCATAAGTGTTTTTTTGGTACATGAGTAGTTCGATATATATGTTACCAAATAAGAAATGATATCATGATTAAGATATTTTCTCATAAGAGTCAGATATGGGATTAAGTTGTGGGAGCATGTTTTTAGTGGGTAGACATATCAAGAAAATTGATATATATCTTGTGGAAAGTTTTTGCTATAGTTCAACTTCAAGGAAAGGAAACTTCAAAATCCTCTTTTCAACGTTTTTGACCCACATCGTCTCTTGTTTTTAAAGTATCATATTTCGTTTCGTCTTTGCTATTCGGTTAGACTACTTCGTCCTCGACACTAACATCCGTTATCTAGTTGCCACCATTAACCAATCGTATCTCGACACGTGTATATAATATGTCAAAATAATCCATCTCATTTTATCCGAGACCAGCTATAACCGAACCAAACCAAAACGAAAATCGATTCGAAATCGAACCGAAAATTAAACCGAGCCGAATCAAACTTATCAAAAATATCTTGTAGGTGCGAATTTAACCCTATAGTTAAATAAATTATAGTATTTTATTATCATTAGAATTTTATAATATTTTAATATATATTTAACTACACATCAATCATCCACTACCTAACTATACTATACTTTTTTATATTATTATAATATATATTTAATCATACATCAATGATCCACTAACTCATTTTAATAATCCAAAATCACACTCAATCATCCAAAATCATAATGAAATCTAAACAAGTCGAAACAATATTTACCATATCAAAAATATCTTCCAGGATAAAAAAATATATTTTCTTTACAAAAGTAATGCATTTGTTTATCTTCCATGGCCTAAGTAGTCAACTTTTTTTCCTCCATTTGACCCCCTATATATATTGTCAATTGACTCTCATGAATATACATTTGCAATAAAAATATTAAAAATAAAATGGAGAATAGAAGACAGAAATCCCTTCTTGTTGTTTTCTTAATTTTAAGTTTATTTGTGGAGAGTTCTATGTGTGGTGAAGACGAAAGCGATATTCTGTCAAATTATGTGCTCGGTTCAATGTCGAGGCAGTTCGCATATAAGCTTTGTTATTATCCTTGCTTCACAGCTTGCTAATCAACTCTCCTCACAAAATAGAGAAGCCTTAAATGCAAGCTCAAGTGTATTAAAAACATACTAATGATAATAAAGGTATGCCATATATATATATATATATATTTATGATACATAAATTCTTAACGACAAAACAATTTTAAAACCCAAAACGAAAATATTAAATTTGGATGAAAAAAATTCAAATTACGTATTTTCGTTGTTTCGGTGGAATAAACAATTTCAAAGAGAAAGAACGAAAACAAAATTCAGACAGAATATCCAAAACGAATACATTAAGTTTGGACAAAAATATCCAAATTTCGTGTTTTTGCTGGCTATTTAACGAAACAACGAAAATACGAAATTTGGATATTTTTGTCCAAACTTAATGTATTCATTTTGGGATATTCTGTCCGAATTTTGTTTTCGTTCTTTCTTCTTTTTGAAATTGTTTATTCCACCAAAAACAACTGAAAATACAAGTTAATTTTTTTTCATCCAAATTTAGTGTTTTTGTTTTTGGGTTTTAAAATTGTTTTGTAGTTAAGAATTTATGTAATATATATATATATATATATATATGACATACCTTTATTATCATTAGTATGTTTTTTAATACACTTGAGCTTGCATTTAGAAGCTTCTCTATCTTGTGAGGAGGATTGATTAAGCAAGCTGTGAAGCAAGGATAATAACAAAGCTTAGAGTGCGAACTGCCTCGACATTGAACCGAGCACATAATATTTGACAGAATATCGCTTTCGTCTTTACACCACACATAGACTCTCCTACAAATAAACTTAAAATTAAAAACAACAAGAAGGGATTTCTGTCTTCTATTCTCCATTTTATTTTTAATATTTTTATTGCAAATGTATAATCATGAGAGTTAATTGACAATATATATATAGGGGGCCAAATGGAGGAAAAAAGTTGACTACTTTGACCATGGAAGATAAACAAATGCATTACTTTTGTAAACAAAATATTTTTTTGATGCTGTGAAATATTTTTGATATGGTCAAATATTGAAAAGACCTTATATGATTGTATGTGTAGTTTTGGGAGCCAGTTGGATACCTAAGAAAAGATTAGGGACCTGAATTGCCATTCATCCGCTATAGGTTTGAAACTGAAATTAAAAAGGGTCCTTTTGTCAATTTCATATAATTGGCCTGTTGTTAGCAACGATTGTCCGACCAGGCGCGCCACTTATACATAGTATTAATTGCGAAACGTGAACATATAATGGTACTCCTGAAAATAGGGTTTTCGGTTCAACTAAGCTGATTAAGCTTCTTAATTAACCTTAAACCGAAACGGATTGTCGGCTTTTACACTAAAACTAAAAATCGAATGCATTACCGGGTTTTACACTAAGACCGCAACCCCAATCCCGATTTTACTAATTAAGCTTTTCTCCCCCGGAAACCTTGTTTCCGATTATACTACCCAATTTCACCTTTTGCTCCTTTCCCAATTAAAATGTTTAGGTTGTTTTTTTTAAATACATTTATAATTTTCTGTTGTCGGGCCTGTGACACACCAGAATATTTTTTATTCTTTTTTTTTTCCTGATAGTTTCCCAGTATTTATGAGATTTTTATTCATTTTAAGAGAAAAAAATCAATGAATAAATAAAATACCGTTTATTTTTTTGAGTATTAAATAGATTACTGTACTGATCGTTTTCATGCTCAAGAATAAATATATGTACGTATTTTGATTCCAATTCTTCAAAAAATCCTCTGCGTTTTAATTTGTTGATGAATTAATGAGTATTTTTCTTATAATCATTTTCGATCAATCTTATCCCACACATTTATTAATAATAAAGAGACTCTTTTTTTTTTTTTTGGGGTTAAATGAGGTAATTTTATTTGTTGAATATAACCTCATGTCGATTGCTGAAAATCGTCGGATGAAAACGTGTATACTCGATAATTTCGTCCACAATTTATCAACTATGGGTATTTTCGGTAATAATAAAGAGAGCTTAGTTTCATCTTTATTTTCCTCTTGAAAATTATAAACTAATATTGTTCAACGTTCCATCATTAACTTATTTCTCATTTGGCTCGATCATACTGTAGTTTTATCGATCAGATTAAATAAGGGTAAACAAGCTTTTAATCGCTCGAGTAATCTTTCTACTTCTAGTTAGGTAGCCACAAGATTAACAAGTTAGTAGATATTGTAGTTTTCGGAGCTACCCCCCGTTGGTTACCTAAGAAAAGATTAAGGATCTTGATTGTCATTATCCCTCATTTAATATGCTAAACCCCAACTTGGTTGTCGACATAGAGACATGAAATGCGAAATACGAATACCCATTGCATTACGTAATCGATCAAATTTGTAGGGTATATGGACTGGACACCCGTTCGGTCCGACGGATTTCGGACAAATTTTCAACCAAACTTACCATTCATCAGTTTTCAAAACGTAAACTGAATTGGAAACCAATCAACCAAACTATCAACCAGTAGCTGTCTGGAAATTTCCAGTCGATTTCCTATTCAATCAATTAGTTCGAGTTTTTTTTTTTTTTTTTTTTTCTTTTCTAGTTGGAAGAGAAATTTACAATTAAGGTCCCTAATCTTTACCACTCATGATGGATCAATTTACTTTGAATCGAACTATGAAGATCGAGAGATCTCCTAGAAATTAAGAAAGAAAAGATAAAGGGACAAATATGGTAAGATTTTTATTTATTTATTCTTGTAAATTGATCAAAACCGAAATTGTAACCCACAATTTAATTTATCGGAAAAGCTAGTAGAGGCTAAGCTTTCCATCTCCGCAACTGTTCATACATTTCTTGGCTTCATCTACATGAAATAAATAAATAGATCAAAATTGGTTTGATGAGTGAATAATTTCATTAAACATCAAATTAAGGCATAATCAAAATTAAAAGTAATATATTGTTGGATAATATATATAATAATACTCTCCATGTCTTTAAATACATGCTCGTTTTGATTTTTTATATTTATTTAAAATAATGGCTACTTTTCGCTTTACATTTTTTTAATGCATGTAAAAAAGTAAAACTACATCCATTTTAAGATGAGTAGTATACAAAGTATCACAAATTAAGATGAAATACCTTTATTAGGATGATTGTTAATACACTTAAGCTCGCATATGAAGACTTCTTCTTTACCACTTGGAGGGAACATTATGCAATTCAACATGCAATCATAATAGCAAAAGTCTATCAAAAATTGGCCTCGACATTTATTTGTGCACCTAATTTTACATTCTCTCCTTATTGACTTTTGAGAACCTATAGACTCTCCTACAAACAAACTTAAAATCAGGAAAATAATTATTAAAATCGATTTCTCTCTTCTATTCTCCATTTCTTTTCTTTTCTTTTCTTTTTCTTCTTATATATATATATATATATATATTTAGTGCAAATGGATCATGAGAGTTGACAATATATATGGGGGATCGAATGGGGAAAAAAATAGACTACTTTTACCATGGAAGATAATACATTGATTTTGTAAAATATGTTCAATATGGTCAAATTATTGACCACTTAAAACTTAATGCAAAAAAAGCCGCGTCGTCCGCACATTAACATTGTAACTATTAAAAAAAAAAAAAAATGACAAGTCGGCATCGAGTAAATGCAGATGTGAGATGGAACCAAAAGTTTTAAATTGAGCTAGGAACGGGACGGACCCGATCCAATGATCCAACCAATAATTTGTTTTCGAATATCTAATCCAATCCATATTTTTTATTATAGATTGATCATGAATTTGAAAAGAAAAAAAATAAACCAATCTTATCAATCTATATTATTATTAGTTAAATTATTATTTATATAATTTATATTTAAACATAAAAGTAAATTTGATTTCAACATATTAACAATATGTCAAGAAAATTTATATAATGTTATTTTAGTATTACTTATTAGTTAGATGTAAATTTATGATAATGTACATGTACAAACAATTATAATACTGTAACATTTTTTAAATTTATTATAATATTTTGCTATGTGTTTGCTGAATTGTACTAAGTACTAATTATATTATTTTACTTCTTGATAAAATACTTTTAACTTGTTAAGAACTTTTTAGCACAATCTTTTTTTTTTCTTTTTTTGTCAAATAATCAACCCATTTATTCAATAAGTTGAGTTGAGTCACAATAATTTTTTAGAAATCCGGCCCAATCCAAGATTGCTGTACTTTGCTCTATTTTCGGTTTTTATTTCTTCAATTTGCGACCAACAAATTTCAGATGAATAAAAAATTGATAGATATGTATCGAGATCAATGAAATCATGCGATCGGGAGATCTTAATTTTTTGAGGGTCACTTAATATTACACTTAATTTTTCATATTGCCTATAAGATGTCTTTTGATTATTATAGGAGATTTTAATAATACACTGTAATTGACCATAAAAAAAACTCACTAATTTATTTCTTATTTTACATTATCAATCTAAAAAAATTAACAGACGATATAACTATTCAGGAAGGCTACGTAGGTGCTAAGCTTTCCTTTCCGCAACGGTCGATATATGTCTTGGCTTCATCTACACCAAATTACATCATTAATTTCAGTAAACAACAAATTACATAGGCATTCAGTCAAAATTAAAAAATATTTATAAAATATTATGTATTGTAGGATCAAGTAATAATAATAATATATCATGAGTAAAAGGGCTTAGTATGGTCGTTAATACATTTATTTAAGATCGCATGATCTCACCTTTGGTTGGGAGATTATGCATCTAGCCATGCAACCAGCATAGCAAAAGTGCATCAATAATTGGTCTTGACATTTAATTGTGCACCTAGTTTTACACAGATTCACTTTTGACCCTAAGGACTCTCCCGAAACAAACTTAAAATCTAAACCTCGTTGAGATTAGTCTGGTGGTGGTGGTCGCTTCCTCAAATAATGAAGTCGATGTTTCGAAAGTTCTTATTTGTTCACGTGACGTGCGATTGTAACTATTGCAAAAAAAAATCAAGAAAAGAATTAAAATTTGATTTCTCTCTTCTATTCTCCCATTTTTTTTTTTAATATTTATATTATTGTAAATGCTGTGATGAGACTTGGAGGGTTGACGATATATATGGGGTCGGAAATTTTGATCCGGGCTACGTTGCGGATCGAAAAGTCCAGCGGATCGGATACGGATATAGAAAATTATTATCCGAAAGATCCGATCCGATATATTATTATATTAATATAAATATATATAAATATAATATCATTAATATTATTATTTTAATAATAAATCCAAACCACAATACACACAACACATTAAATAAAGTATATTTTTTAGTCAATTTAATTAAAAATAATTAAAAAAATCTTAAAAACAAAAATATTCTTGATTATTTGACATTTTATAACAATTAAATTTAATTTTTTGAAATTTAAATTTTTAAATTTCAAAAAAAATTATTTTTTTTTGAAATTCGGATCGGATCGGATTTTTATTTTTTTCATGCGGATCGGATTCGAATACTGATTGTCAATATCCGCAGATTGGATCGGATCGGATAATAGCGTTCAAATTTTTTTCGGATCGAAAAAATTAAGGGAATATCGATCCGTTCAAGCGTTCCGTTGCCAATCCTAATTATATATATAGGGGGCTAATTAATCGAATAGGGTAAAAAAGAAACCGACTACTTTGACCTTTGAAGATAATAATCCATTACTTTTGTAAAAATATTTTCAATATTTTAGTCAAATTATTGATCACTTAAATTGCAAATTAATCCCATGAGATTAGCCCAGTGGTGGTGTACTCCTCACCTCGAATAGTGAAGGATTGAGATTTGAGATGCGCAGTCAGCGCACTAACTTGTAACTATTCAAAAAAAATTGTAAATTAAGTAATAGTAACGGTTGACTGACGGAAGGGAACAAGATGTGAGACGGAAACAAACGTTAAAAGGACCCATATGATTGTAATTGTAGTTTTGGGAGCCACTTAATTGGTTACCTAAGAAAAGATTAGGGGACCTTAATTGCTCATCATCCCCCTCATAATTGTTTTAGAGAAAAACCAAACCATATATGAATAGATTAGAGATTCAAAAATAAAATATCGAATATTAAACATGACAAACTGTAGCATAAGATTAGAGATTCAAAAATAAGCATTCGAGTAAATATTATCATGTATTATTAAAGGAGATTTTAATAATACACTAATTTATTAATTATTTTACATTTTAGAAATTTAACAGACAGTATATAATTATTCAGGAAGGCTTTCCTTTCCGCAACTCTCGATACATCTCTTGGCTTCATCTACAGCTGCAAGCGCAAATGATAATATAATAATTAATATTAAAATAATACATCAAAACAAAATAATAATTTAATCAAACATCAAATTAACTAGGCATTTAGTCAAAATTAAATTAAATTAAAAATAATAACACAACATAAAGATGAAGTGTTGCTATTCAACGAAACAATTTCAAGCAAAACCCGTTGAAATTGTTTCGGTTTTTTTCTTTCTTTTTTTGAATTTGAATTGTTTCGTCGTTAATAATTTCTTTTGAAAATCGTTAATACTTTCTGTAAGATGAAATACTTTTATAATTAGTAGGGTTGTTAATACATTTAAGCTCGCATGATTTATCACCATGTGGCATTAAACAATCCCCAAAGCAAACACTATAGCAAATCGTTAATCAATTTTAGTTAGCATAAGTTTTGTTTTGTTTAAAATTCGTCATTTTATCTAGCATGGGTTTTATTAATGAATTTTTTGTTAACTTGAGTTTGTTTGTTTAACATTAGTTGTTTTTTTATTCATGTTTTTATCTTGGTCTTTTAACAATGGTATTTGTTTGGTTTTTGAATTGTTAATAGATGCAAATCTAATAATAAATTGTTTCGGTATAGAAAACATTTTGAATCGATGATGTTTGTTCGGGATGTGTTGATCGGACGATTAAAGCTCATGTCTTAGATCTTTGAGTTGAACAAGTTTTTATAGCTTACGTAAATATAAAGATGATTTTGCTCGATGTAAATATATTTTTTTCTTCTTACACTTTAGGAAAAGTTCTTGTGTGTATATTGTGTATACAGCGGTCATTTACACACGCATATCACATATCAACACATATAACTTTTAAACTCTACAAAAAATAAAATATCTATTTTATCATTTTCCTTAAATGTTTATAATTCTCTTATAGAATATAATAATATAATTAAATTTCCTTATTGGCCTTAGAAAATTTCAGGTGTCAAAAATGAATTATTGATATGTATAAATAATGATGTGTTATATCATATGCACATATAAATTTCCCACAATCTTGATATTGAATTCATGGAGTAAGCAATGATTTCAAATAATTTTGGAAGCCATATTCCCTAATTAAATTCTATCATCATTTTTATTTTCCTTTAATATAATATTAACGAGAGATTCTATTACCACGAAGATAATGGCTAATGGCATTAGTCTATAATTCTATAAAGAATTTAAATCCAGAATGATATTTTTACTTTTATGCTAATTTTTTTCAAAATATGAATTTATCGTCCAATAAAAGACCCTATTCACTTATAAATAGAAATTGATATTTATTCATTTCAATATTAATTTTAAAGATGCGAGGGAGTAGAGTTTAGACGATATGAAAAAAATTTGAATATTTTCTGAATTTCTTAGAAGTTGAATTGATGACTGGAATAATATCAAGAGTAGCATTAATCCTTAGCCTCAGACCACTATTTTTCTGTTTCAAAAAAATATTGTCATGTCACAAATTTGATTCTTGAAGAAAAAAAAAAATCCTTCTAAACTAGTTTTTTTTGTTTTTTGTTTTTGTTTTTATTTTTGACAATCACCTTCCAAACTAGTTTGGTTTTAATCCAAATAATTTATACATTACATGTTTCGATCAACTTTAAATTTTTTAAAATCTAATTTTATTAATTTTTTTAATCGAAACCATTCATGTAATAAAATGAAATACATTATCAAGAAAAAATTGACTTTTACGAATATTGATCATGACAAATGTTAAAATTTGGGCTTTGTGGGCTTCTTCTATGTTTCGGCCCCACTTCACAACTTCAGCCACATCTCACAAACTGTCTCCTTCATCTCCATACCTTCCTCTCGATTTTTCGGAAGCTTTCACTGCCACCACTACCTCTGCTCCACTTGGTTCCCCACGCTCATCTCCAACAACTCCACCCATACAACACCACCATACTCTCCTGTCTACCACGCCATGCTCTGCCATCAATAACCCATCACCATGCTTGCCTCAATCCTTCTATATAATCTTGTTATTGCTTTGTAATTTAAAAAGTTCAATTCTAAGTTTTAGCAATTTCCTATAATGTAATCTCTTATATACTGAATCAAAATTTAGATTCACTCAATTAGTTCTTCCGCTTCACAAATTTGCTATTAACAAATAATGGCATAGTAAAATTAGAGATTCAAATAAGCCATCAGGGAAATATCATATATTATTAAAGGATGATCTGAATAATAAACT
>JANIEQ010001057.1:0-11020 GCA_024708375.1 Oxalis stricta | reverse complement strand
TTGATCTTGATCTTGATCTTGAACTCCTGATCATCGATCTTGATCTTGATCTTGATCTTGAACTCCTGATCGATCTTGATCTTGATCTTGATCTTGAACTCCTGATTCGATCTTGATCTTGATCTTGATCTTGAACTCCTGATCGATCTTGATCTTGATCTTGATCTTGAACTCCTGATTCGATCTTGATCTTGATCTTGATCTTGAACTCCTGATTCGATCTTGATCTTGATCTTGATCTTGAACTCCTGATTCGATCTTGATCTTGATCTTGATCTTGAACTCCTGATTTGATCTTGATCTTGATCTTGATCTTGATCTTGATCCGCGCGCGCGCGGCGAGCAAGGAAGGAAGGAAGGAAAATTTTCGAAAGAAAAAAAAAATGAGTTACAAGGAAAGATTGAGGGAATCAAGGCTCTATTATTAGAAACCCAAAGGATAAATAATATACCTCTTCCATTCAACAATTATTGACCATTTTCACTGACGTTTAGAAAAAAAGGCACTGGGCTTTAAAATAAATGGGCTGAGCCAGGTATCCTATCCTTGATGGGCTAGTAATTCTCGGAAGCTTTGGGCTTTAACGAAGAGGGCGTATCGATATGGATGTGATGGACCAAGGTATATAAATTAAGCCTCAAAAAATATAAATAAATACTCCTATTATGATACAACTTATCTATTAATTAAGTAGTCCTGAGAGAGAGAATATTTGATTCTTCCATCCACCGACCCTTGAAAGAGTTAGTGTTTGACATTTCGTATGTTGTATCGACGTGATTCTTGTTTTCCTTTCAGGAAGGTAAACTAACATGAAGGTGCAAGTTACAAGAATTATTATTTTTATAATTATTATTACTGATTATATGAGTTAACTAGGTAGGTAATTAATTAACTTAATTGATCCGGCAAAAATACCAACTGGAACCAGTTAAGATTTCGTGCTGAAATGACATTCACATGCTGCCCCAATTTTAATTTGATTAGCATATATTGTTTTGATCGAATATTAGTAAATTATTTTACATTGTTGATATATATACATAATGTATATTTGGTTGAAAGTTGGAAACCATGTGTGTATGTACAGTGAGAACACCATTTCACTTATTAATTTTTTATGGATTTATTTATTTTGTATCTGAAATGATGAAATGATAAGGCATGTAAAAGAAGTTCCTTTACATGAAATGAACGGATCTTTAATCTTTTGGTGACTCAAGCAGATAGGTACTGAACCACAGAAAATCTTTAGAAATACTACTATAGTATATCTTTTTAGATTCACAAATGGTGACTTATGGTGGAGTTTTCAGAATTTTATCCTAAAAGCAAACAGAGGAAAGATGAAGAAGAACCTTATAGCTAGCAAGAAAAAATAATATTGTAATCCACGAGCATCGGATAGATAACTCAAGTCAAAAGGCAATCACTATGACAACAGTATGGCGATTCCATGCAACGCAAGCTAGCACCCATACCTTACCCAAAACCATACCCTGGGTTTCTATTTTGGGAAAGTAGAATAGAACCCATCATATATAATCATTGCTTTTTTTATTGCACTCGAGGAATTTCAACCATTTTTTTTTTTTTTTTTTTTTTTTGAGTTTAGAGGAATTTCAACTTTAGTTACAATATTTATATCTAAAAAATGCATACCTTAATCGTATATGTGTATATACCACAAATTCTAATATTTCTTGCCTAAAAAAGAAAGAGAAACTAATATCTCATAATTTAGGGTATGATGACCTAATCATGATTAATTCCAATCGGTGATGGATGTGGGCATAAAATGTAATACAACAGTTTTTTTAGCTCCTATGGTATATTTGTATATTTCAATATTAGTATTTCACTAGTAGTATTTATGTTAAAAAATATTATAGCCCCCGTTACAACTCTATTCCAACTTGTACAGATATATATCCCTAATTATTACGATACTACTATTTCTCTTATATGAGAGATTATATGATCAAATCTAAGCTTAAAAACGATTACTCGAGCATAAAAAATAAATCTTGAGCGTAAAATTTTGACAACACAAAATGGAGCGTTTAAACACACCTAAGGGAGCGAATAACGTGTTGTGCCTTGAGGTTAATTTTCTTCTCTTTTAACATTTTTTCCCGGATTCGATTTCGAGACCAAGAGGGAAGTATTATCAATGGCTGAAATTCATCAAGTTTGTTATTCAACTTTTGACTAATTGGGTTCATGGGTAGGCAAAGCAAGATGCTTTTTGCTTTATGAAGCACATGTAGCTAGACCTCAATATATATGGAGCTTGTACAAATACATATATATATATATATATATATATTTTGATAACGACCACATTTTATGCCATCTACAATTCTACTTTACATGCACTATAGCTAGTAGTCTAGTACTTTGTCCTCGTCACTTTCCTTCACCTTTTTCCCTTTACAATCTTGAGTAGGGTAGGCATCGATCTCCTTTCTTCAGCAATCACATTCCCAATATTAGTATTTAGCAGACAAATATTGAGCGATGAATGAGACCACCTAGCTAGGATAAGGCATAGCTCTATCATGATCATATGATCATGGCTTCCATACATTTATGGATACTAATTAAGCTAGCTTTATAACTGATCAACCTGAGTTGTATTTCTATTAATCTCGATCTACAATTTTGAGATTAGAAAAGCTAAGTAATTTCGTTATAAGATTTTGAGTTATGGGGCAGCTAGAAATTAAGATAAGGCTCTGAGAATGAACAGCGGTGCACTGTATGATTATTTTTGCAAATCAAGGAAGAGAGAACCTACATGAAACAAACAGGAAGGAATCTTAATTGATCTATGTACTACATATTACTATTACTATATTGTTTTGAGTGCTGAATTTAAACAGGGCCTTGATGTTCGAGTCCTCACTTCCCTAGGATAAACTATTCTAGCAGGATCCCTTTACACTGCAACTTATCAGAGATACATGGCCAGAGAAACATACGTTTGCTGCTTCAATTCCTAGCAATTTCTTGCAGACTTGATTTGAAGCTAATTAATCAATCCTAATTATTGGTTTTACGATAAAAAGAAAAAATCACACTAATCATGCTTAGATATGGTATGCAACAACCATAATTAGGACGTATTGCTGGATTATTCAGCAACATAAATTAATTTGTATATAGATTGTAAATGAGGGTTTGAAATATTTTGAAGTTGGATACTTGCATATATATATACACACACACTTAATTAGGTTTATACAGTTAATTTCTTAGGCATGGACTGATGAGATGGAATCCAAAGGGACCTTATCACTTTATTTCTACTGGACCAAAAAAAAATTATGTATCAGATCCTTGTAAAAGCTGTCCTCATCATCATCATCATGTTAGCCCTTGCCTCGATAAAAGGAAAAAAATGACAATGTTTAAAATTACAGCAGTTTCTATCAAAAATAGCACCATTCCCTCAGCTTCAAATTCCCATATAAACCTCACAACAAATCCTCGTCGAAACCATATTTCATATATAGGAGTGAATTCCAAGCTAGCTCTAGTATTCACCAAGAGTCTTGCATGAAGTATCAGGAGTCTAATAATGCAGCCAAGGATGACTTGCCGACTCTTATAAGCATATAGCTTTTCATTCTAGTAATTAAAGAATGTACATATGAATGAGTGGGTGATCTGATGAGTACGTTGGCAAGTTGTCCTTGGCTACATGATTCTTTCTACTCTTCATGGCAGACTCGATGGTGACAATATTTTTTTCCAGCATTGCCATATGTGCTTATTAATTAAGCTTTCCTCCGAATCTACAGTGGCGGGAGAAAATGAAAATTCATGGTAAGGAAATTATATTCTGTTTTAATTAAGTTTCTTGATGAAAATTAAAATGCAAAATCTTCAATATTGTTTCTATTTGGATAAGAAAATGGAAGGATATATATTTCACTAATTTATTTAGCAAGCCAAGATTATGATCAGTGGATCAGTCATCATCATGATATATATATATATATAATCAGTTAGTTCTTTTAGCTGCACTACAGCAGAGTGAAAACTGATTCGAATAAGGAATCATGTGATGCCACCGTACGTTGTTGATAAGCATGCACCGCTATATCATATATTGCACATTTTGATTGGATCATATATATATGATCATGATTTTCCTTTCGTAGCACACAGTATTCCGTAATTATAAAAACAATTATTTTCATGTCTTCAAACTCTTTATGATATTCATATCATAAAAAAGAACAATTTTAATAAATTGCGTTAAGGTTCGCTCTTTTGTTGACTTTTAATATATGTATTAGTAATTTTTTTCGGATATGAAGACTGACATAACAAACATTCTGAAATTTTATTTTATTTTTTGTTTGATGCGAAGGAAATTGATTAATATATAGCTAGGGCTTTGAAATCTCTCAATATATCATTTAGTGGACGTCCACGCATCATTGGACCTCTACGTTCTCCGGTAGTACTCCTGGAGCAAGTCCTCTGCAAATCTCAATTTATCTATATCTCAAAAAATTCAAACTGAAATTATAATGGAATGAAAGATTAGAATCTTGAATATAACATGAAAAAGTAAGAAATTTTAGCTCATCCTTCAAAATAAAGATAGTTCCAACATTTATTTCATCCGATCACAATCACTCTCTCCCACGCTTTAATTAAAAACTACATACATCTACCCCACATAATAACAAGAGTTGCGTATGTGTCAAGGGAAAAATTAAACAAAAGATATGCTCAACACATTTTAATTAATTTTTGTTGTTTTGAATACGTTTCAATTAATTAACCGTGATAATTTTTTTAATAACATCAATAAAATTACAATTTATATATAAAAGAAATATGAGTAAACTTTATCTCCAATTATGCATATGTACTCATGTGGTATTCTCTACCATTTCATGGACTATAGTTTAATTTTATTATTATCTATGCTAATATCTCTGCAAGACTAAAAAAATATATGTACATATATAATATCTAAAAATAATATTAATTTTCAAAAAAAAAACAATAATACTAGAAAAAATTAAAACAATTTTTATAAACCATCAAGATATATATATATATATATCACAATAATATCATTATTTTTTATATCATCGATTATGTTAAATATTTATATATTTTATGTTAAACTAAAAAAAATGAGACTTTGCACTGAAGTGAATAGTCCCAATTTTATCTTAATCCCAATATTTTTCTTTCACGCCTTAAATGCTACCGATATAATTTAAATCAAGATCTTAAATCGAGACCAACGGTACGAATATTCTTAGAATGGATGAATATATTGCACTTTTTTTTATTAATTATACTTCCGATTTGTGTTCAATATCCAAATATAATGACAAGTGAGTGAATGCAGAGATTAGGTTGACTTAATTTTATTTTATGTTTGAAATAAATAATAATATTGTCCTAACTAATATCTTGTAGTCAATCGATTTGGCCTAGCTAGCTTAACAATCGATTTTTTGTAGACAAATAAGTGAACGCGATCTATGTTTCAAGAATTATTGGTCTAGTTTAACAATCGATTTTTCGGATCATAATGCTCATACTTCTCTAGATTAATTTGTACATCGATCTTCAGCGCAACGACATCAATCAGAGATACTTGGCCATGGTGTGGATAAAGCTTGATGATGTCTAAGAAAACCAACATCCAAATGTAAGAACATCACAATTATACAAAATCATGTCACATAAGTTATTTTCAAATTAAAAACAATAACTATTTTAACTATTATTTCGTGTTTCAAATAAATATATTAATTATTCACCTATGAAACTATAACTATAAACTAGCTTCAAATATATCATGTTCTTTCTTCCTATCAAAAAGAATGGAAAGAAGACCATCTATATAATGTAATGTTCTCATTTTGACATGTCCGTTTGTAAGTCTGAGATCGTATAATTATTAAGTGCATGTTTGTGTAATTACAAATAAAATTAATTTTTCATCTTGTTTCTAGTATTGTGTATTACTAGTCATGCCAATCGAAGCGTGGCTCATGGTTGAGGCGTTTCCTCCCTTCGAGAGGTCATGGATCGACTTCGAGGGAGCGGACTTTGAACGGATAAATTATTGTATTAGACATATATATTTATATATATTACTAGTCATGGGACGTCTGTTGACGAGAGAGTAACTACATAATTTAATTTTACGCTCCGTAATGCCATTCAATTGAGGAGAATAGGAGGCAATCATTTGATGGATTATTCGAATTCATTACATAGTCCTTCAAATGGATCGGACATATTTTCCTCCTCTATAGCTTCTTAACAATTATAATCTTTTTCCTAATTGATTCTCAACTTCAGCTTTATAACTATTAAAAGTCTCAATTGCTTCATCTTTATCGCTCAAAAGATATAAATAACTATATCTAGTACAATCATCGATAAATGTAATAAAATATTTTTTACCGTCTCTCGTTTGCACAAATCTCAAATCGCATACATCCGTAAGAATTAAATCGAGTGGTTGTATTTTCCTCTCTACACTACGGAACGATATTCTCGTTATTTTTACTTCTATGCAAATTTGACATTTTTCATGATCTTTTAAATCCATCATCGGAATTAAATTCATATTCATTAAGTTTTTGATGTGGACTTATAATTTATGTGTTCTAATCTACTATGCCATAAATTAGAAGACACAACCATATAAGAAGAAGAACTAGCATTGTTATTATTATTAGCAACACATTGTCAATATTTTTAGCATTGCCGCTTACAAAAGTCTAAATAAAAAATTTAAATAAACCCTTATAAAGATAATCCCTTCCCAATCTAGTCACCCTTCCTCCAAATAACAATCCTACCAACATCAAACAAAACCTTGAATCACCCCTTGTCAAAGACAACCACTCATTTTAATTCTTACATATATGCGATTTAAAATTAGTGCAATCGAGAGACCAGTCAAAAGTATTTTATTTTATTTATTGATCATTGCACGAGATGTTGTTATTTATGTCTTTTTAGCGTAAAGATAAAGCAATTGAGGCTTTTAAAATCTATAAAGCTAAAGTTGAGAATCGGGTCTCTTCCTCATGTTCGAGATAATGCAAAGACATCGGTAAGAGTCACTTTATATCTGGTAGGTCAGCTTCACACAACCTTTCAATATAAACCGTGTAAGTAGCTTGGTTCGCCATCTAGATCACCGATTAATTTCGCGGTAGAGGCGAAGCATCGAGCGATAAGAGAAAATGTGGTTTGATCGCTTCAATGTCAACGAACCACTGAGTTCGATTGCCTTCAATCATGCTCACCTTACCAACAAGACATGGGTGCTCGAGTCGAACCATCACCATCTACATAGTTAGCATGGGGCTCGATTCTTCCCTTTGTTCCCTTTTTTCGAAAAATCAAAGGAGTAGTTGGCTCTTCCCTGTTTGTGTTTTATATATTTTTTTCCGTTTAGACTTTAATTGAGTTCGCTATAAAATGAACAAATTTTAGTCTTTAAATTGATTTGAATTTTGGTTAATTTAAATTTTTTTCTTTTGGTTTTTTGAGATATTTTTTTGTTAACTTTTTGTTGTTCGGTATTTGCAGTTGTCAGTGTTGAGGATCCTCGCATAACAAGAGGCTTCTTGGCATTTCGTTGGGTCAGCAGAAAGTACCTTCTTCAGCCATGATTCGGAGCAGAGAATCTGGTTCGGACATAGATCTCAATTCTTAGATCTTATACATTAGATACATCTTTTGTTTTCGATTGCATTATTGTCCACTTCTTAGTTCATCTTTCAATATGTTTGTTTGTATGTTTTCTTCATTTTGAGACTTTAATCGAGTTGGTTAGAAATGAACAAACATTAGTTTTTAGATTGACTTGAATTTGGATTCACTTATACTCCTTAAATGTGTTTCTATTTTAATTTTTTTTGAGATATTTTTTTTATTAAATTTTTGTTCTTCTGGTATTTATAAGTGTCACTATTAAGGATCCTCAAAAAAGGAGAAATTATTGAAGAAGCGAATTAGTGCGAAGTAGGGAAAATTTATTTTGTAAGAACCTAGGCCCATTTCGCGAACCGGGTGTTAAGTAGGGAAAATTTATTTTGTAAGAGCCCGGTCCCATTTCGCGTGGATTAGCAATATTCAAATCAGTTTGGAAGTCATGGAAAAGCCCGTTTTGTTTTGTATTAGGGTAATAAATTATTTTCTGAATTATCATTTATATATATAATAATAAAAGGCAAGTTGGTATTGTTTGACAACTCGCTTTTTGAACTATTTGGTACCGACACGTCTGCACACTCTAAGTTTCATATCATGTGTGTTTAAATAAAATCGTCGTTAACAACTAATTAATCAAAAATAAAAAGTAATGTTCTTAATAATGTTTGTACTTTTGGGCTATTAATTAATTTTTTCTTTCCATGCAAGGCTTAATTTGTGATTTTTACAAGTGATGATCCATCACATTTACAATTTTTCATTGCAATATATTGGCACATTAGTTTTTTTTAAAAAATTTTTGTTAGTATTTTATTTTAGTTAAGCAAATGGGTCCGATATAATTATACTGAAGTTGAAATTAAAGCAAGTGAAACAAATAAAAATCGAAGAATAAACTTAAATGGTCATTAATAAGAAGTAAGAACTGACATCAAAAGTCGGTACATCATATAAAATTTTCAAGCATGGAACTCAAAATGAAAAAATTAGAGAGGGAGCTAGAGAGAAAGAAATTGGATTGAAATGATGTTGTTTTGTGTTTCGAGGTAAGATTTGTATCATCTTTGTTTATTTATTTTATATTAAATTTCGTTGAATAATGACAATCGGAAAAATAATTCGTTGAATAATGTAAACTTCGTAATAACTCTTGTATTTCATAAGATTTAATTTAAATTTATTGGATTTAATTTGATTTATGGGTTTGTTACTTAGTTTATTCTTCCTTAAATCTTTGATATCAAATTGTTTGTCAACAAAATTCGCAGATTACACTAAATAATGATATGGTGAACTACTTATGTAAATTAGCTTTTCTATTTTCTTCGACCATTCAAATTTTGGTCACAAGCCAATTCAATAATTCAAAAACTCATAGATCTCAATTTAAAAGTTATTCTAATATTTTTTCTCAATCTTCTTCTATTAAATTTTGATCATAAAATATCACTTACCGTTTGTTTATTGTTTGTGTACAACTAATTTTTTAATTGTCCTCTATTTCTCTATATGTTGAAATAAACCGGCGTAAAAACTGAATTGAGATTATCGAAGGAAAAAAAAATATTGTATTTGTTTCATTCTTCTGTGTTCATTTGATCTTTGTATTAATCACATTAGATTGCACATGTACTTATTCTCCATATGAGACTCAACATGCCCCTCACATCGAGAATCGACATGGCATTGATACCATGTTGATGTTTGAAATGATTTGGATAAAGTCTCATGGGTAACCCAACTCCAAAGCTATCTCAATGAGAGGTGATCGCACATGAACTTATAATTGATTGATTGAAGTGAATCATTCCCGACGTGAGACTCAATATATAAAGATTTGCTTTAATTGAAGTTCATTAAAGTTTAAAAGATATTATGTTACTCTATTAATGATTATCATAATGTTTGATCCAAAATAAAGAGAAAGCTTGATCCAAGCAGGAGACGCAAGTCATCACGACTACGCGTTGAACCCCACAACACCGAGGATCGACCCGATGTTTACTTCACTTTAGATTAGACATTTGTTTCTATACGAGTCTCGCATATTTTAACAGGTTAATGTATTTTATTAGAACGAATAAGATAAGCATTATTGTTGAGAGAAGACTTGATCACTAAGAAAGATAAATTATACATTTTCAGCAAAATGATGTGTTGCTATCGATCCATATTAAGACTCGAGCTTTCAGGCTTTCTATCAAGGCCTCTCTACAACATCGCATCATCCTTCCGGCTCACATCCTGTGGAGGTAAATAGATTTCATCATCGTAAAATGCACAATTTATTTTTCATCCCACATTCTCAAGTTCAATGTGTTTTCTTTTAAATTACTCGATACTTGTTTTCACTTATAACTTTTTTACTTTTTAGGCCAATTTTAGGTTCTCTAGTCGCTCGCTTCGTAAGTTCGATTCAACAATATTGCACCTAATTAAGATCTTATAGTCAATCGATTTGGCCTAACAAGCTTAAAAATCGATTTCTTGTAGACAAGTGAGTGAGCGTGGTCTCGTGTTTCAAGAATTATTAGCCTAGCTTAACAATCGATTTCTTGAATCATAATGCTCGTACCTCCCAGATGAATTTGGCCATGGTGTGGATCGACTTGATGATGTCAAAGAAAACCCACATCCCAGTGTAGGAACATCACAATTATACAAAAAATCATGTCACATGAATTGTTTTCAAATTAAAACCAATAACCAATTTAACAATTTATTATTTCGTGTTTCAAATAAATATATTAATTATTGACCTATGATTCTATAACTATAAACTAGCCTCAAATATATCATGTCATTTCTTCCTATCAAGAAAAAAACTACCTAAGTAATGTAATGTTCTCATTTTGACATGTTTGTTTGTAAGTTTGGAGTGTAATCACTCGATCGTATAATTATTAAGTACATGTTCGTGTAATTACAAAACAAATTTAATTTTCATGTTGTTTCTAGTATTGTGTATTACTAGTCATGCCAATCAAAGCGTGGCTCAGTGGTTGAGGCGTTTCCTCCTTCGAGAGGTCATGGATCGACCACTGAGGGGAGCGTACTTTGACGGTAAATTGTAGTATTAGACATATATATAATACTAGTCATGGGACATCTCGTTGGATGGGAATGTAACTAGTATAATTTAATTTTACGTTCCATGGAGAGCCATTCACTCGAGGATTATAAGAGGCAATCGCTTGATGGATTATTCTAAATTCATTATATAGTCCTTCAAACGGATGGACATATTCTCCTTCTCTAGAGCTTGGCTAGCTTATAATCATTTTCCTAATTGATTCTCAA
>JANIEQ010001056.1:0-31278 GCA_024708375.1 Oxalis stricta | reverse complement strand
AGGCAAGTTTCTCATTTTTTATTTCCGGAGTTTTACGTAGTGAGTGTTTCAAGTCTACTTGCACCAGTAATGTATATTTGGTTCTAATACTAGATGCTTCTCCTTGTTTTTAGGTAATGACTTTCCCATCTACTTGTGGATCTTGTTCCTCTAAGTTGTGAGACTCGAATGTTTGTGACCAGTATCCTTTACCTTATTTCATATTGTATGCGCCTCTCTATTTTGAATAAAATATGTAGCGGACTGTACTTCGTTTGTGTTGGCCACGTGCTAACATCTTCCTTTTTGGTCCATTTTCTTGAAGGTTTTGTGAGTTTCTTACGTTTCTAATTTCAGAGTATATACGCTGCATCTGCCAAATACCAAGACATTCTTCAGGATGAATTATTTAAGGGGTTTCCCTTTCTCATTGGGAATTAATCAAACTGCTCTGTTGTGTTTCACCGAGTTTTGTTTACTTAACATTATCCAGATATTCCGTACTCCAAGTAATAGTCATGGCATCAACTTGTGATTCATGTGGCTACCCTAACTCTGAGGTTAGTAGTGTTTAACGTAAGCTTCTGGTATGTGAACTTATCGATCATAGGATTATTCATACCTACTGTGGGGTCAATATTGTTACTTTTGCAGTTGAAGCCTGGTGGAGGGTTCCCTGGAAAAAGGAAAGAAAATAATTCTTCATGTGAAAAACATGAAGGACCTTAGCCAATGGAAATGTGATAAAGGTATTCCATACAATTTACCATGAATATTTTTTTCATGACCTTAATTTTACTGAATAGGAATTTTTAAATGTTTGAAAGCCCCCCCCCCCCCCCCCCCCCCCCCCCCCCCCCCCCCCCCCCCCCTTTTTTTTTTTTTTTTTTTTTTTTTTCTCACTAACAAGTTTAGTTTATGTTATCAGTCTGATACTGCTGGCGTAATAGTTCCAGAATTAGACTTGGAGTTAGCTAGTTAGGAACGCTTGTGTTGGATTTGGTCACAACTGTAAGAGGGACTCATCACACAAATCAGTGAAAGTGAGTTGATTTTTTCACTCTTGCTTTTAGCTTCTAGCACATGAGTTCAGGGCTAGTTCAAGATGAGTTGAAATAGGTTATTTGGAGTTAATGTTACGCATGATGTTTTGAAAAGTTTTCTTATTTGGATCTTTTATTCAGATTTTATTGGACTTTGTTTTTTTGATGATAAATTCTAATGAACTTACCTTGATTTAATGATTAGGTCTCTGAAAGAGTGCATGGGTTTTCTTTTGGTGATAGTCTTGATGAAAACAAGAAAAGCAAATGGCAGAACTTCAATGCAAGATTAAGAGAGGTACACAATGATCTGGTAATAAATGATGGATTATAAAGATTTTAACATGTTTTATTTATTGCAGCTATTGTGTTTGGAGAAACCTTGGACTTTAGTACTGGATGATGCATTGGCGAATTCTTTCATTGCGCCAGCCACGGATGATATTAAGGACGATCACCAGTTAACATGTGAAGTTGCTATTTCTTTCTGGTAAAAGCAATTCCATCTTTTGACTTGCTGTGCAAGGAACACTAATGTGCTCTTCTTCTTCTTCTTCTTCTTCTCAGTTGAGGAATACGAGAGGTCGTGGGAGCAGAATGAGGAATTAGGTCTAAATGATATCGACACATCTTCCGCCCCGATGCTGCATATGATGCACCACCTAATGCAGGAAAATAGTGAAATTGTCATCGATTTTTGTAATTTATGAAACGAGAGATAGTCTCAGTAAAAAGAATGATTTTATATCTTGATGTGCTGCATTTTCTCTTACTTGCAAGAGTTGCATTTTTATTCACAGTAAAAGTGATTTTTACCTTGGTTTTAAGATGAACATGTTTCTATGTGTGGAAATAGACCGGTTTAGTTCTCATTTAATATGTTATGAGCTGGTGATATCTTCACCGTAGCCATCGGAGTAAAATATTTCAACATGTAATGACTAGTTTAGGGTTTAGGGATGATTAAGCAAGTAATCATACTCATTTTTGGAATATGAAGGTAGTTTAACCTCCCTAACTTTCCATACACTAAATTACAGATAAAGTCACCTGATCAGTCACTCATCAAATATATATGGAGAATAATAATTTGATGGAGCATAATTGTTCGTCATTCTTAACATTTTAAAAATATTTAAGATCAACAATGCAATTTTATCATGAAAGAACAAATTGCAAAATGTTCAAATGTTTTCACTAATAAAATGAGTTAATCAAATTCTCAAATGAAACTTTTTTAGTTTTAATAAACTTTGCAACACAACAAAAGAAAAGTAAAGAAAGCAAAACAACATAGAAAGAAAACTTGTTTGTTCAGAAACTCTTAGACCAAAAGGGTTCTTCTCTTCAACATTAATTATTTATGGATATGGTCGATCATCAAGGACTAGTAATGACAAGTTTCCCATTTTCCATATTTTGAACTGAAGCATCCTCCGCCGAGGGATTCAACAAACTCTTCGATAACTGCTCGAGCCACGCTATTCCATGTCTTAGCCAGCCCTAAATTGTTACCAGCGATGCCACAGTCCGGATACAAGTCTTGAACCTGAATTTTGTCTTCACTGATAAATCCCCACTGCTCTCATCATATAACCTGTTGAAATTTAGGGTTTAATAAAATACTAATTTAACATTTCAATATCAAGAAACGATCACATAATATATATATTGTAAATACAGGTCAACATCTTTATAGATAATAGAGAGACTTTTTCAATTTGTCTCAATTACAATTCAATTGCAAATTTTATTGTCAAATCAACATCCGACACATCAACGTTTTATTAACGAATAGTAATTTGACATATGTATATAAGAACTTTGAATTTAATTAGGTTTCAAGTTACAATTTTAAGTCAATAATATTATTTTTTTCCTTTTCTAATTAGAAAATCAAAATACAATAAAAACATAATGATTCCTAATAAAATTCTACCAATTCACTTTTTCCTAATATAATAGTTTTATTCCTAATCAATTTTCTATCTATTATTTTAAAAAATCCTAATAAAATTATAATATACTATATTTTTTTCTAATTTTTTTATTAAACAATTTTTCCTAATAAAAATTCATTATATTTTTTTCCTATTCCTAATTAAAATAGACACATTGTCTTCTTTTTTCTATTCAAACGGACATATTGTTAAAAAAATTATTCCTAATCAAATAATAATATATATTATTTTTTTCTAATTTTTTTATTAAACTATATTCCTAATTTAGAACTTTGAGTTTAATTAGGTTTCAAATTATAATTTTAAGTCTATGATATTATTTTTCCTATTCTAATTAGGAAATCAAAACACAATAAAAACATATTCCTAATAAAATATATTATTTTTTCTAATTTTCTTATTTGACAATTTTTCCTAATTAAAATGCATTATATTTTTTTCTATTCCTAATTAAAATGAGCACATCATTCTTCTTTTCCCATTCAAATGGACATATTGTTAAAAAAAATTATTCCTAATCAAATTAAAATATATATTATTTTTTCAAATATATTTTATTAAACTATTATTCCTAATAAAAATTCGCTATATTTTTTTCTTATTAATTAAAACGATATATCTTATTTTTCAAACAAAATAAATTTTTAATTCTAATAGAATTAGTAGATTTTGAAATAAAATCAAAATAATTATATTTGATTTAAAGTTAAAATAATTTCCTTTTGATATAATATTTGACATAAATTTAATAATTTTAATACAAATAATTATTATATATTTTTTAATATATATTTAAATTATTTATTTTTAGCAAGATGCATGTCAACTAGACGGGAATCTAATTAATTTCAAGTAATTAAATCGAAAAAGAAATATTTATTAAATGTAAAATAAACATAGACTGAGTCAAGTTTGAGGGCAATTAAACTTCACCATGTTCTTTAGGTCATCATCAGCCAGAGCATTGTAGGTTAAAGAGACGACGATTCCATCATTAGATTTATGATTAATCTCGCCTATAGTACTGACGTCTGTTTCAAGCAACTGCCAATTGATGGTTCTGATTTCCTCCAACAATTCGGCTCTCCATTTCTGCAATAGATCGATGATCATTGCGAAACGGATTTGTAAAATAATATCGACACATATTCATTACCCCGCGAGCAAAATCAACATTTTTCTACTGCTATTTTAAAGTAATTATATGATCTCCAAACCATAATCGGCCTAGGTCAAACTCGAGATTGGACTATTCGATTCGGCCAGTTCATCCAAATTTGAACCAATCGACCGGTCTCAATCTCGATCGTGACACAATTATATCATTTCACGTGCCATTTAAATAGAACGAACCATTATACTGTATAAAATTAATAATAAAACATGATTAAGATACAGTTTTAATCGATCATGTTGCAAAATGTTGTTATATTTTACCATAATTTTATCTATATCGGCAAAGTTACCTGATTGTCCTTCTTCTTGATCATGGAGTTCAATGATTGAGTATTAACATTAACCGGTCCAAGAAGAGTATCAATTGGAGAATTTGAATCGGTCCAAGCTCCCCGCAGACAACATCAAAGTAGCGCCTCATCTTCTTAGGGGCAGAAAGGTAATTGTAACAAGTTGACGGCGTCAAGTCCTCCCCAATAGCTCCTTTGCTGTTAATATCCGTGAACGGTCCGGCAAACTTATCATTTAAGTTGACGACTGATATCATTTCCGAGGCAGCATCCCTCGACGTTTCATTTGATAGCTGAAATAAATGTAGGAAATTTAGTAACTACCAGTTTTCATTAAATAATAATGAAACATGGATGTTAAATGACCAAAATGCCCTCCACAAATCCAAGTTTCAGAAGTTGTACAAGATGGTAAACTGAATTTAAAGTAGTGTAGGTATATACTAACCGCTTTAACGAGTCTCTCATATGTAGGGAGCTTCACATCACTCTGTATATTATTACTCTTTGCGTGGTCATTTGCTTGATCATGACATTTTGGAGCCTTATTAGAATACTCCATTGATGCTAGCTACAAAATTAGCTAACCAATTAGAATCAGAAAATGTCATACAATTACTAATACACTACTTTGTTTTCCCCTTTTGTTTTGCAAACTCAAATGTGCATTTAAGACATATAATATATATATATATATAGAGAGAGAGAGTTTAATTTGTGTAAATAAGGTATAAGCATTTAATCATATTTTTCCAGAAATAAAATAAAATCATTTATATGTAAATAAGGATTGTAATTTATATGCAAAAATGCATGTCGAAATTCTCGAGATATAAAAGATATAGTCAAATATCTATATGGTCAAGATCGTAAAGCTGACGGATAAACAAAAAGTGAATTTTATAAATATCGTTCTAATTACATCAATTTTTTATATTAAATAATTATATTTTTGATTATAAATAGTAAAAATAGTCAAAAATACGGTCATTTTATATAAAAGAAAAAACATGAAAGATGGCTAGAGGAATGCACCTTATCAAGTCAAGCCCAATTTGTAACATGTAATTGTCACAAGGAAGGAAAAAAGAAAAGAAGAAGAAGCAAAGCTAGCTCTATACTATATATAGATCAAGCAATGTTTGCAGGTTTAAGCATCTAGTTCTAGCTAGACCATGTTACTGTATTAAACCAAACAACGTTTAATTAGTAAACTAAACATCTAGGAAAAGACAAAAGGCTTTAGAAAAATTTGTGGAAATCTATCATTAATGAAAAAACTCTGCATGTTTCTTCACCACGGAAGCAGGAAAGTCTCAACGAAGATTACTGAGGTTTTAGACGGAATGAAAAAATTAGACCTCATATTAGTATTGACGTAGAAATAAGTATCAAATGAGATTGTAAAAATAATGATGAATGTGAATTTCGCAAATAATAATATGATGTAGGAAGATTTTTTATCATACCATCTAGAGATTTATTTACATTTAACCAAATTGATAAAGAAAAAATTGAGTATATTTTTAAATACTATTTTAATATCACACATCGATTTTCTTTAAATTTGATTTAATAAAACTTATTAAAATTAAATAATAAAATTATAATTTAAATATTTGAATAAATATTATTTAATAGAGTGTGCATATATATTTTTTGAGAAACTTCATTACATTATTTAAAGAATTATATAAGTATTTTAAGAATATTTTAAAAATATATATATTTAATGAAAAGATGAAAGAAAATTTTAAAAGATAAAAATGATGTGGAAAGGAAATGAGGTGTTAATCAATCATATGAACTGCATTTTGATGGGAGGTATTGCAAATCACTTGACTAATTCTTGTTTATTGAGACATTTTCTTAATAAAAAATATTTATAACAAAAATGTCAAAATGAAGTATTCATATGCCGGAAGAAGTATGCGAAGGAAATTTTGAGAAAGTTTCACATGGAGGAGTGCGAGGCGATCGACTACACCTATGAATCAAAAGGAGAAGCTGAGCAAGGAAGATGGAGTTGATAAAGTTGATGAAGGAAACTATAGGAGCTTGGTTGGATGCCTGATGTATCTCATCGCCACAAGACACGACATCTTATTTGTTGTAAGTCTTTTATCTCGTTTTATGCATTGTGCAAGTGAATTGCATTTAAGCTGCAGCAAAAAGAGTGTTAAGGTATATTAGAGGTACAATTGATTATGGTGTCAAGTTTGGAAGATGCCAAAACTTCAAGCTATGTGGATTTTCGGATAGTGATTGGGTTGCGTCTGTTGATGACATGAAAAGCACATCAAGTTTCGTTTCGATTTTGGTTCGGGAGCATTTTCATGGTGTTCGAAGAAGCGAAAGTTGTTGCACAATCCACTGCAGAGGCCGAATTTATTGCGACAGCAATGCATTTGTCAATCAAGCTTTATGGCTGAAAAAGCTTATGTGTGATCGAATATGGAGCAGAAGGATAATATTGAGATTTTTGTTGATAATCAAGCTGCCATTGCAATATCTAACAATCCAGTGTTCCATGGAAAGACTAAGCATTTCAACATCAAGCTATTTTTCTTAAGGGAGGTGCGGCAAAATGGAGAAGCAACTCCGGTTTATTGCGAATCAGAAGATCAGTTAGCAGACACTGTTCACAAAGCCACTTCCACTCAGCAAGTTCGAGCTTCTAAGGCAGAAAATTGGAGTTTGCGAGTACCAAAAGCAAGGAGGAGTGTTGAAAGTTTGCTTTTGGACTTTCAACTCACGTGACTCACATGTTTTTAATTATTATTTAGTTTAATTAAGTTCAAATAATATTAGACCGAGTCTTTAGGAGTCACTAGGTTTGTTTATTGATAGTGACCTTTACAATTTACAATTTGTTTCTATCTTTTTTCATCCTTAAAATCTATAGAAACATAATTCATACATCATCTTGTAATTTGCTTGTAAATCCAAACCTTTATCCCTACGAACAACATTTGGTCGATTGAGTAATCAAAATTTTTAGTGAGATTGAAACAATTTTGTATGAAGTGATGAGAATAGAGAGAGAAGAACTGATAGTATAAGTGTAGCGAGAATGTGCCAGAAGATAGAGAGACGGAATAGGAAAGAGAATTAAAAAACTTAACAATAAAAAGGATAAATATATCATAAAAATAAATAAATTCAAAAAATTGATGATATTAATCAAAAAATTCTTGACAATAGCACCACCCCTCCCTGAAAGATGAGATCATCTTCAAAGCTAATTTATTAATACTCCGTAATGAAATCAAATATGACCACTTGATTATTGCGTACATAATTATGTAGTTGGTCATACTTAAGTTAGTGTGAAAACAAATTAAACAAAGAATAAATAAATTCAAATCATTTTCAACTTATAAGTAAAAAATATTTGAACTGGAAATTAGCTGCTGACTTCCTTAATCAATGCACATGCTGACATACATATATGATTATCTTTAATTTTCTTTCAATGCAGTACACACCTCTCCAACGCCGTTAAATATTGAGCGAAGATTTGACCATGTTATAACGAATTATAACTTATAATTAAGTGGTTTAACGACGTTGGATCCTACAATGCTTAAATATGAATTTCTATTTGAATCAAACTTCGAGATTTAGCTTTTCCTTTTTCTTTCTTTAAATGTGATTAGATGAGTAAGACCTGCCTTTTGATAATGAATATTTCTATCTTCATCTTTCTTCTTCTTTTTCTTAATTTGTAAACCTATTTCATTTCATGTTCTCAATCAATCAGGGGATAAGACTGAAAAAAAAAAAGATTTTCTAAAAATCAGCAAGTATATATAAATCTCCCATAGAATTTAATGACGATTCCCACGGTTTAAACAAAAACCGTCGCTAATCGTCTGTGATGTAAACCGATACAAGATCGATCGGACCGTTGTCTTTTTCCGGGATATAGTGCATTATATTGTGAGAAAGGAGTGTCTTTTACTGTTTACATACTGGTTTGCACTCACTGAGTGCTTTCTATTCATTCATACCGTCATCGCAACTTGCATTCCCATTTTTACTGCGTTTGAGTGAGTTGTAGGCTTATTGAGAGCTTTGAACGATTTGTAGGCTTGTTGAGTGTTGAGCGTCTGAGCGAGTTGTTGGTGTTGAGATCTCTGAGCGAGTTGTAGGTTTGTTGGGAGAATTTAGCGAGTTGTAAGCTTGTTGAGGCTTTAGCGACTTGTAGGGATATTTTTGAGCGAGTTGTAGGTTTGTTGAGCGTTTTGAGCGAGTAGTAGGTTTTGTTGAGCACTTTTAGCGAGTTGTAGGCTTGTTGATGGTTGAGCGTTTTGAGCGAGTTGTTGGTTTGTTGAGAACTTTTAGAGAGTTGTAGGTTTGACAGAAACTCTTTCGACACGAGTTTCTGAGAAACCATTTTCTTTAAATGATGAGAAACTTAATTTTATGACTAGTTCAGAAGCAGTTTAACTGATTTTATTTTATTTTTTTCTTTTCCTAGACAAGCGAATTCGTTACCCATGACATGCCTGCTAGAAGTTAACACGAGATTTTCTTTTAACAACAATCGATCTCTAGCATTTTCATGTCAAACCTAGTAAAGTTGAATTGGTTTTGTTCTTATTGATATGACTGGTATTACTGCTTCTTGGTACCCAATTTGACACTTCCTGTCCTTTTCGTCGCTGTGAATTTCCATTGGCTTTAGCATGAAGTTGTTCAAGCACGCATGACCATGACACGTGACACGTCCTCAACATCAACATTTCTGAAAACGAAAGATAGTTGTCGATCGACTTTCTTTTCTTGGCGACTAAGAAGTAAGAATGTGACTATATCACTTGTCATGTCGTAAACTCTCAAGGAAATCAGTAGCACCACGTTTAAGTTCACAATCACTTACTAGCTGGAACCAATCTGTTTAAGCTTGTTGTTTCAGTCTCAAGTATGTATTTAAGTACAATACAAGTTATATAGCGAATTTGATCGACCTCGAGTTTAGAAATTTTGCAGCGGTCATAAAAGAAACCGCTGGTAATTGAAACTAAATTTCCCAACGGTTTTATGAACCGCTGGTAACTTGACGATTTCCCAACGGTTTAAACAAACAACCGTCGCTAATCGTCTTTGATGTAAACCGCTACAAGATCAATCAAACCGCGACGAAATAACCGCTGGCAATTCGTCTTCCATTTTAGAAAGTTTGCAGCGGTCATAAAAGAAACCGTTGGCAATTAAAAACAGCGGTCATAAAAGATTTGACCATGTTATAACTTATAATCATAATTCGCCGTTAAATCAGTACAAATTCATCGGTCAGAAAAGCCTTCACAGCAAACACGAGTGATGAAGAAACAAATCTTGAATTGTTGCCAAGTGATTCTATATATTTAATTGATCTTACTACAATGAATCAATGGTTTTAATCACTAGAATTACAAAGTGGAGCTAGTAAATTCTCTCGGCCGCTGACACAGGACGCAAGAAGACAACGATTACGGTGATGTTATCTTTGCTGCCACGTTCAGCTGCTTCAGTTGCCAACCTTTTGGAGCACATACCGGGCTCTTTCACTGTGTCTCGAATTATGTTTATAACCTCTGTATTGCTCATAACATCCCACAGTCCATCACTTGCCATTACCTTGACACACAAGTCATTAACCTCATTAATTACGACTTGAATTTAAAAAAATAAATAAATCTGAAACTAGTCATTTTCAAAAAAGCTCAGAGTTGGACCCTTTTGTAAAAGAAATTTAACAATAATGATCAATTTCAGGCTTTTTGAAAATAAATGGACTGATGTTTAGATTATTTTCTAAAATATAGCGACTAGTGACTAAAATGGTCCGCAACATGCAGCATAGCAAGTCAGGGTAGTGATGGTAGAAATGATTTCTTAATTAACAAGTAATTGACGTTATATAAAGTATGAATAAAAACTTTCTCAGCAAGTAATCATTACCAAGAATTCATCTTCTGCTGAAAGTACAGTTTCGGTTATCTCAGGCTCTGCAGTTACAGCTGGCTTCACATCATCATCCCCAATGGAACGAGTCACCTGTTCACAGAAAAAGAAAAGAAAAGGAAATATTAAGATAAAGCATAGGACAGGGAAAAAAAATACATATTCCGACTAAACGACATTTTCTGAGTTTAACATAGAGCCTCTAGTTGAAACATATTAGCAAAACACGTAGATAGAGGTAAGATTTTCAGAGAGTAACCTGGAGAGCAGCAGGACCAACCCTCCATGTATCAACTTGCCATTTGACTTGACCACCGGAGCCGACAACACGATCCCTCTCCTCAAGACAGCTAGCAACATGATCCTAAGCATAAACGACAGATTCAGAACAGAAATCCTAAAAATTTAGCGAAATTGAACCAAAGAAGATTCCAAAAGACTCAGCTCACCCTACTTAAAGCAAGGGGGTTGCCAGCCCGGCAAAGGATAGTCCGGCAATCACCAGCGTTTGCAACAAAAAGCTTGTTTCCCAGAATTAGAGATGCTATGGCTGTGCAACCAGGATGTGAGTCTTTCTGAACAGCTCCTTTGATTTTACGATGAGCATCTAATTCAGTTCTAAATGCGACGTCTGTGCCAGTAAATGCTTTCACCAATGCATCAGCAGGACTGTAGAAATATCAAAAGTATGAAAGCATTATTACAAACACATTCAAAAAATTATAGAAAGGAAAGAACAAGGACACCAGAGTCAAACCACCTGGTAAGGGAGCCGAAACTTTGCAAAATTCTAGGTAAAGCACGAGCTGAAAACTCGGCGGCTTCTGCACCTGCATGTTTTCAGTCGCATCATTGCTGTTCACGAGGTAAGGGAGTTTATATAAAGTTCACGTTCTTTACCTCTATGGCCGTCGAAAATACCAAAAACGCTGACATGCTCTGAATTGCACATATTTGGTAAAATGAAGTGTGTATCCTCCATAGTCTCCCTTCTCCCACAAGAAGCAAAGGAGCCCCAAGAAAGTACAGGAAGGCAAGACGGAGGCTTATCTGAAGAACCAAGCCACATTGTCACACCGAAATTTGGAGCATTAGAATTTCCCATAGAGAACTTTTCTCCCTGAGTTGACCAATTAATACTTTCCACGATAGGTTCGAAGGTTGTTTTGCTGAGACATGGATGATTTATCAAGCAACAGATCTTCTTCTTCCTTCACATTTTTTTCTCTTTGTTTTAAGATCGGATCCAGTTCCAGAATTATATCACTAAAAGATGGTCTATTTTGAGGTTTTGGATCCCAACATCTCTGTATCAATGAAAGTATGCCTTTCTGCACACCCGGCGGAAGGACAGCAAGAGCAGGTCTTAATCCACCAGATACTATAGCGGCGGTAAGTTGCTGCTCGGTGTATTTCATCTCCAAAACAGTGTGAGCCTGCGAAGAGTACAATTTTTATTCATCATAAGCAAAAGCTTTCCAAAACCAAATTGCATGTTTTCATCTTCCAATCTTTCAAGCATTAAGAAAAGCATGAACGATGGACCTATTTAAAGGTGTGATTGTAACATAGAAATGCTAACATAACATATTGATGCAATACATTACTTGATATTGAAAGAAAAAAGATAAATGATTTATTTACTTTTTTCCAAGCATTTAATACTTTTAGGAGACAAAATAACATTTGGGAAATAATAACCTGAGCTTCTGCACGAAGATCAGTGTATGGAACAACACCTGTAAACAACTCACTGCAACAGAAAGGAAATTTACCAACATGTTAAGAACAAATTCAAATTCTCATGATGCTTCAAATAAAAGAACAAATGAAGGCAATCTCTGCCGATATGTTTTAATGATATATCATAAACTAAATTTCAAGTACTCTGAAAAACAGCATTACGGAAGTTGATTGACAAAATATTATGACGGTTCCATCATTTAAGAGAGAATTGAGAATGCGCTATACTCTACAAAATTAAGAACCTCAATATACATCAAAGATCTTAATCCTACTAACAAACAGAAATGAAGGGCATCGGATAATTGTGCAGAACACCATATTATTTCACTTTTATAGATAGAGCGTTGCAAGCTTACATACTAATCAATAACCCGTTTCAGATTCTTACTTTATAGATACCCCAAAGCTGTAGACATCTGATTTTTCAGTATGTACCTCCTTACTCAGTATTTCAGGTGCCATGTAAATCAATGTGCCGACCATATTCTTTTGTGAAAACCACCTGTTGGCTTGCCTGAAGATCTCCAGTTCTCGACACTAATCCCTTTCAGATTTTTCTGGTACTCTGCTAAACCAAAGTCTGATAGGTGGGCATGAAGATTTCCATCAAGCTGCATGACATGTGTCACCCTTGAGTTGCAAAATTAACTAAGAAAGATGTAATCATAAAATAACTTCAATTCACAGTTTTCAACACTAAACTGAAGACTAAAAAACTGATATAGGTTTCAAAAAGCCTTACAAGGACATTTGCTGGTTTGACATCCCTGTGCACAATTCCGAGACTATGCAGATACTGTAAAGCCTTCGCTGGAAAGGAAAATGTTGGTGAGAAATGTAAGTACATCTATATTGAATTATGACTCAATATGCAAGGGAGAAAAAGATACCTAGCTGGAATGTGATAGTGAGGATCTGATCAACATTGGGAGTCCACTCTTCCACGTGTAGCTTTTCTGCAAGACTACCGAACTCGTATAGTTTGTAGAAAAACATATAATTGGGTGGCTTAGCATGTGCTGCTATCAATGTGGCTAATCCAGGATGATCCAACGTGCTTCATACAGAAAAAAGAAAAGAATCAGAGACAGCTGCATCAGGAAATCACCTAAGATTCATAAAGAAAAGTTCGAACACCAGAATAATGAAACAAAGCTCTTTAGTCTTTACTTGCATACTCATAGACTCATCGTGCAATCAAATAAAGACAATTGCTTTACTAAAAATACGTACAGTATAAACAATCAAACAAAGCCGATTGCTTTATTTGGATGCATATTATACATATCATGACAAAAAGACAAAACAAATACATGGAACATCAGAGACCAATCAATAATTATTGATCAAAGACATAAAAAAATCCATAGAGAGAGAGAGAGACCATAGTATTTGCAACTCTCTATGGAACTTATCCAAGTCCTCAGAAGTAGACAAGACTGGTTTCTTAACAGCAACCTTCCTTCCATCCAAAATAGCTTCATAGACAACACTCTCTGCCCCTACGCACACATAATCAAAATCACAAAACAGCACAAACCCAGATGAGAACACATACACGCAACATTGAAAAACATTAAAATCAACTCAAAAAAACTTTTTTCTTTAATGCACAGAAAGAGATATCTGTTTAAATTTTTACCCTTGGCAATTGGAGAGAGGAGATTGTAAGAAGAAGGATGAAGATGAAGAGGGATGGACTTGCTGGAACAACAACCTCTAATGCAAAGTGTTAGGCTCCCTTATTTCAAGCCCCATCTCTCTTTCTATACAAAATCACAAAAACAAATATACCTCCTCGATGAGAACTAATGGAGAAGAAGAAGAAGAAGAAGAAGCGTGTCAGTGTCTGACTATCTGTAATCTGATGAGAAATTTATCTCCCGGCCCATTGGAATCAAACGAACCGATTTGTTCAACCGAATCGGTCCTCAAATTTAAGTTCTGTTAAGTTAGTTGACGTGGTTCTGTTAAGTTAGTTGACGTGGTTCTGTTAAGTTAGTTGACTGTTAATGATAAGTGCAGTAGATAATTAGTAATTATTTAATCATTAATTAATTAACACGCTGTTACTCTAAAGGATGGCACGTGGTAACTATTCCCTTAACAGTCAAGTAAACTAGCTGATAAACATCAAAAACTCGTACTTTCGCAGACGAGAGATGCTTACAATTTATTGAGAGCGAGAAAAAATGAAGAAATTCTGTTTGGCAATCTTCAGCCTATTGGTATTGGTTTGTGGGTTCTTCGAATTGGGCGCTTCTCGTCCATATGGAGACGACATGATTAGGATGAAGCTTGGTGGAGATCGTGATCACAATTTCAAAGGTGCAGGACCTGGCATCGTAAACCTAGCTCGATTCGCCGTCCAAGAACACAACAAAAATCAGGTATTTCGCGATTGATTTTTTAATTTATGAATAATGAAGGTTTTTCAAATCTTTGAGAAAACTAGGGTTTTGGATCAATTTCGTGTTTACTCGGGTTATAATTTTCACTTAATCATGGAATGTTTTTATGATGGTTCAGGAACTATATTGTTTCTTAATCTCAAAAAATTTAGTTTTTGTTTAGGATAGTTTCTGAGCTGCTTCAGTTCTGCTAATTATGTACGAGATAAGTCAGAGGATATGTTTGTGTTGCTATTCTTAGGAATTTAGTCTTAATGTAAATTTGCCGGCTGTCTTGGGGTTTGCAGAATTCCTTTTTGGAGCTTGCGAGGGTACTGAGTTCCAGAGAGCAGGTAGTTGCTGGCAAGCTCTATCATATCACGCTCGAAGCAGTTGATGCTGGGAAGAAGAAGATATATGAAGCTAAAGTCTGGGTGAAGCCATGGATGAACTTCAAGCAGTTGGAGGAGTTCAAGCTTGCACTTGATGATGGTCCTTCGTTCACCGATGCAGATCTTGGTGTTAAACCAGGTAAATGATGCTTTGTTTCTGAGTTTCTATCAGAACATTCAGTTTGCTGTGAAGTTTTATGTAGTTGTTTGAACTGCATAGACTAATACTCCTTTCCTATTACTAGTATTTAACTTTAGGCCTTCACTTGAAATGAACAACATTTTCTTAATTTGCTTTTCTGGTTTTCTAGGGGCTATGGTATTTCCTTTGATATCTATCATGCCTTTGAATATTTTGAATATCGATCCCTGAAAACAGGACAAACAAAAAAATCCAATGTTTCTATGCTCTGATTTCTGGTCTCAAAGAATTTGTTCTCGATTCTACACTTGAACATTCCCATTGTTTTCCCTGAAACTTAAGCGAGTGATAGGCTAAATATCTGAATGAAAACTTGCCTAATTGAGCACGGAAGTCATAGTTTCTCCGAAATATGCTCTGTTTGTCCCAGTAATTTTATAGCTATTATAAAGAAGTAAAAACTAGCATTTAAGAATTGTTTTGGATTCTGAATCACCAGAGGAACATGAACTTGGATGGAAAGCAGTTCCAAGCAAATGACCCTGAGGTCAAAGATGCAGCAAATCATGCTGTTAAGTCAATCCAGCAAAGATCCAACTCATTGTATCCATACTAGCTTCTAGATATCCTTCTAGCTAAGGCCAAGGTTGCCATTTTCATAGCGTATTGGACTATACCTGCCATTATATTTTGATAGTGTTCAATTGATCAGTTCAATTTTATTGTCTTTTCACTCTGTATGGTTGGATTGGAAGAAGTTTAGTATCTGAATCAAGTAAAATTTGTGGAAAATGCAGGTCATTGAAGATTATGCCAAATTTGAACTGGCTCTGAAGTTGAGGAGTGGAATCAAAGAAAAACAGTTCAAAGTTGAAGTAATCAAGAGTAAAGGGAAGTTTTATGTGAGTTAACCATCATTCCACGACTAGTGATTTGCTATAGTGTGATTACATAATAGTGAATAACCTGAGAGAAGAAGCTTTTGTAAATATTCATACTGCTTACTTCTTTTATGTATATGTTGAGCATTCCGACTCTGCTTTTACATTGTGTTCAGATTGAAATCATGCAATCGTATTTTGATAGAATGTATCTATCCTGATCGTTCCAACTCTGCTATTACGATATCTATTGAGACTAAAATCATGCCATTGAATGCTAAAATAGAAATCATCGATGAATAAATTCATTTGCATTTTTAGGCAATTCAGCAGAAGATTAACAAAGAGTTATTATCCCTTCTTTCCGACTTCTGTTCATATGCGTGCAATCTGTCTTGTTATTTAAAACTTTGCGAAAATGAAACAAGAACAGTGTTTGGAAAAGCAAAGGAATGCGAAAGGGTAAAAATTTTTTAACATGAGCACCCAAGTCCTGAAATGGGAACAAATAATTAATCAAGAAGTTACAAGTCAGCAACAACTCGTTTGTACAAGTTTGACGGCAGCCTGGGAGTAGCCACCACTTGCAAAGGCGTTTGCATGTACATAACAAGTCCAGGGTTCTCCGTCATGTCAATTTCCTCTGGCTTCACACCTTCCGGCAGCGACCAGAGAAAATGACGCAATAAGTGGGCCATCATTGACGTCACCAAGTTGATACCCAACTGCGTACCAGGACAAACCCTCCTCCTGCTCCAAATGGTAGCAACCTAAAATCGGTGCCTTTCATGTCCACGTCCTCTTCCTGGAACCGTTCTGGTCGGAACTCGAGTGGGTTCTTCCATATCGCTCGGATCACGCGCGGTGCCCAGACGTTGACATGAACGCTGGAACCCTTTGGAATTTCGTAACCTCCGATCTTGACATTGGCATTGGCTCGGTGGGGAAGCATAAGTGGAGTTGGAGGGTGCAACCGGAAAGCCTCTTTGACAACGGATTGGAGGTACAGGAGTTTTGAGAAATTGGATTCGGTCATTATGCGATCGAATCCAATTACTCGATCTAGTTCTTCTTCAACCTTTTGTTGTACCCTAGGATTCTTGTTTAGTTCCGCCATTCCCCACTCGACTACTATAGAAGTAGTGTCCATGCCTGCCGTGATCATGTCTTGCACAGTTGCATTTCACAATATTATTGACAATTTTTTCTAACGAGTGCAAGATTATACACTCGATAAATATATTTTGGCTGATTATAAATATTGTATATTTAATTTAAATTTAGATCCAAGTCAATCTATTTGAAGTTCATACCCATAGGAGGCCAATGATAGTCTCCTCACTGAAGTCATACTTTTCTTGCAAGTTAAGTAAAGCATCTACAAAATGGTGCTTTGTGCTACCACTCTTTTGCCTTGCAAGAGTGTGCTCTTCCATTATTACTTTCGTAAGGTTGTCTCTTCAGCATTCCGTGCTCGGCGAACTCCTTCTCGTCCAATGGAAACATCCACCTTAGCCACTGAATATGCGCTGCCGTCGATAACGAACGCCCAACTTCAGACCGCTAGAGTTAATCGCCTTGAATTCTATGCCCTGCTTATCCAATACGCCATCATCGTTGAAAAATCTCTTTCCAAATGCCAACCTTGTTACGTTGTTGAAAGACACTGCTCCCCAAGTAATTCCTCACCAACAAAGTCTTGCCATTACTGTTCTCTGTGTCACAAATAAATTCAAGATGAAAACTTATTAGTTCATAATTTCATAATAATATATATGTATTCTAGAAAATGCTGCTTTCAAATTCTAGAAGCAAAATAAAAACACATTACGAGGATTAGTGCAGTCCTTGAAAATGGATTCAACCATGCCAGTGACTTCATCTTCTCTAATAGGTCTCAAACTTTCAAGTCTCTTTGGAGAAAACAACTCAAGAGTACAAACTTTCCTAACCTTAACATAATGATAATCCATAATCAGCCCATATAAGATCTTTCCCGTCTTTACTAAACCTAGCTGCTGATCTATTCCTATGCTCTTATCCGCTAATTGTTCATTCTCTTTTAAGCACTTCCTTTGCTAGTTCCGAATTCGACACGACAACATTGAGAGTCGAACCGAACTAAACGGATATAATTAGGCCATAAAACTTGGGCCCACTCGGCGTAAACCTGAATCTAACGGAGTTACGTCGTAGAGGTTCCCGACAATCGGCCATGGCCTTGGGCCAGGCGGAAGCTTGAATAGGAGGCTGTTGATAGACATAAATTATGAGAATGATTGAGAGAAATGAAATTAGAATTAGGGCTAGAGCCATATTGTTGATTAGGTTATGCTCTAGTGTAATTTGAATGGGACTTCTAATAGTAATGTGTGTGCTTGACACAATATATATAGGATGGAAGCTTGAAAGTTTGCTAGCAAGTCTTTTTTAGACTACGTGGAGAGTTTTGCATCTGTCACGAAGATGTGGACGTAAGCTTTCACAAGAACCAATGATTATCGAACACGTAAGCGAGCCAGGATTCAGAGTGGTGAGGCTGGGAAAACTTCGAAGACTAGAAAATGAAGGGTTGGTGAGATCGACGGTTCGAATCGATCGAACGGTTTTAAAATAAATAAAGCAAAGGATAATGTTTGAAATTGACCTATCATGTCAATTCTCCAGCACAGGTGGTCCCAAAAATTAAATTGAGACCATTTTTTGATATCGTACTGTACATGTGATATCTTACGTGCAGAATTTATTGTAAAAAATTTCTCTCGATACTCTTTAAAGAAATAATTATCTCTCCAATCATCAATTTTTATTCAACTATAAAAAATAAGCATTATATTTATAAATTAATCATACATTCTTTATATTTATTGTTTGATCAAAATTTGATTATAATCGAACCAACCGAAACCGGTTAGTTGGTTTTGATAAGATCGACGGCAAGTATGATTCGATTTGTTCATTAATTTTAATAATCGATTTTTTGATTTAGCTTAAATTTATTGGGATAACCGAACCAATATCCACTTTGACCCCTTATCGATCAGAAACTCATTTGTGTAAAAGATAAACATGTTTTAAAAATTTGACAATATTCTTCGGTACAAGTTTTTCGAACATCCAAATCTTAAAATGGGTATAGAACCAAAAAAACGAGTTACAACTTAATTTACATATCAGCAGCAACTCGTTTATACAAGTGAGAAGGCAGCCTAGGCGTAGCCACTGCTTGTAGAGGCGTGCGCATGTAAGTAACAATTCCTGGATTCTCCGACATGTCGATTTCTTCAGGCTTCACGCCTTCCGATGGCGACCAAACAAAAATGGTGCAACAAATGCCCCAACATTGAAGTCACCAAGTTGATTCCAAGCTGTGCTCCAGGACACACCCTCCTGCCAGCACCGAATGGTAGCAGCCTAAAATCATGGCCTTTCATATCCACATCCTCTTCCAGGAACCGCTCTGGTCGGAACTCGAGAGGATCCTTCCAGACAGCAGGATCAAGCGCGCAATTGCCCAAACGTTGACATGAACGTTTGATCCTTGGGAATGTCATAGCCTCCGATCTTGACATTGGCATTCGCACGATGAGGGAGCATAAGGGGAGTTGGAGGGTGCATCCGGAAAGCCTCTTTAGCTATGGATTGGAGGTATGGAAGTCTTGAGAAATCTGTTTCGACGATAACGCGCTCGAATCCGATTACTCGATCTAGCTCTTCTTGAGCCTTTTGTTGTACTCTAGGATTCTTAACTAGCTCGGCCATTCCCCACTCGGCTACTATAGCAGTAGTGTCCATGCCTGCCGTGATCATGTCCTGTGCATAATTTTCAGTAATAAAGATAAAGACGCTAGTAATCATATGCATCGTTTGACTTATCGTAGCGCAGAATTTAAGATGCCACATTTCCAGAAAATCATTTTAAGAGACACACTTACCCAAAGAAGGCCAATAATAGTGTCTTCACTGAGGTCATACTTTTCTTGCAATGTAAGTAAAGCGTCGACGAAATGCTGCTTGACACCACCACTCTTTTGCCTTGCAGAGTGTGCTCTTCCATGATAGCTTTCGCTAAGTCTGTCTCTACGCGTACCGTGCTTAGCGAATGCTCCTTCTTCCAATGGGAACATCCATCTTAGCCAGGGGATGTGCTCTGCCATGGCTAGACGCGCCCAATTTCAGGCCATTGGCGACAATGGCCTTGAATTCTAGGCCTTGCTCATCCATTATGCCATCATCATTCACAAATCGTTTACCAAATGCCAACCTTGTTATGTTTGACTGAATGCTACTGCCCCCAAATACTTCTTTACTAACAAACTCTTGACAGTACTGTTCTCTGTTTGACAAATTAATCAACTCATCAACACAATAGTAATCCATCAAAATATTTTCCGACAAGAATTATAAAATTGAATTCAGTTTATCCAACAACTAATCATATTGACTTGGGAAACAAATAACTACATGTATATGAGTTTGTGACAAAACTTATGGCTTTATAAATTAGCAAATGTAGTAATTACTCCCTCCGTCCCTAATTCCTAGTTAATTATCACTATGTAAATTTCATAAAAAACGCGAGGCTTAATTAGAGACGGGAGTTAATAATTAGTAACTTCAAGTATTTGTTCACTAACCCCACAATTTAAAGTAGAAAAAGAAAAGTTTACCAACCGCAGCCAAAAAATTTAAGGCATCATTATACTACAGTGACGTAGAAGTAAAGTTTTAATTATTTGAGGACTAAAGTCAGTTGCTTTTGCGGTTTACGGATGCTACAACATGCACCTTTGCTCCACAACCACATTGTCTCGAAAAACGTGTTTTTTGCCATTTTAAGTAAAAAATATATTTTTCGAAGTGATTTAGGTAGTTAACATCAGTAAACCATGAAAGCAGACAGGATACTAAGTAAATTACATCTTAACCTCACAAATGAAGAAGTAAAATTACATCTACACAGTGGTAGAGTTGTGGACAACAGATGAAAATTCATTGAAATGAGATATTATTATTCTATTCGGAAAAGTCAAAATGAGGGTAGACAGAAACCTTTCTCCAACACAAAATAGAGTATCATTTTTTTCCTTAACATAGTAACATTTCAGATAAAATAATCATTTTAAAATATGGTCATATATACACATATGAGTCAAAACAAAATCCTAAACCAGAAATATCACAAGGCTAAGCATAGTTATACAAACTCTCAACAGCAAAATAAACTTGATCTACATTATGCAGCTACGTTACCATTGGTTACACTAATTCTGTATGATTTATTGATAATCAAATGTATGTGAATGTACCAAAATTATTTTTTAGTCACTTATTATTGGACAATTACTACTTGATGACACATTTCATTGGTAAAAAAAGTACCGTGTGCTCAGGAGTGTGCTATTTCACATAGACCAATAATTTCTATAAATTTCTATACTTAATTCTTCCGGCGGATGGACATAAACACAAATGTATTTTTGAGAAAAAATCAAGTATATATCCTTTAAGAGAAACTCCAATTCATATATGATAAATTATAAGCAGCTGTTTTGTCTCAGATTCAATGGAAAAGGACTTTACCAAGAGTCATAAAACAACAACTGAATCATAATGCCTTATAAATTATTTCCAGGATAAATTATTGATATTTTAGTTACCAAAAAACAATTCCTAAAATTTCCTGAGCAGGAAGTCATTCTATAGTTGAGCATGCACCTAGACTAAAATAATAAACCAAAAATATAAAATTTAAAAAAATAAAATAAAAAAGACATACCAGGATTGGTGCAGTCTTTGAAAATGGATTCAACCATGGCAGTGACTTCATCTTCTCTAATGGCTCTCAAACTTTCAAGTCTTTAAAGTAAACTAGCTCAAGAGTACAAACTTTCCTCACACCTTCACATAATGGGGCCCATAATCGGCCCATATCAAGATCTTGACCGTCCGGCTAAACTTCGCCACCGATCTACTCCGATGCCGATCGGCCAGATTGTTGATCATTCTCCTTGAGAACTTCTTTTGCCAACTCCGTGTTAGACACGATGACGTTGAGGTCGAACCGGACCAAACCGATATGATTGGACCGTAAACTTGAGCCCACTCCGCGAAACACCTGAACCGGACCGGTTTACGTCGTAGAGGTTTCCGACGATCGGCCATGGGCGTGGGCCAGGGGAGCTTGAATCGGAGCCGGTTGTAGAGGTAATAGATGAGGATGATGGAGAGAATTGAGATTGGAATTAGGGGGAGAGCCATTAATTTGCGTTGATTTTAATTTGAATGATAAAAGAAATTTAGAGTGTGGCTGATATATATATATTCAGAGTGAGAGTTGGTGAGACTTTAGGCACTAACTCTTTTAACTTTTTAATATAGTAACTTTACTTTTAACAAAAAAAAAAATGTAATCTTATTTCATTTTTAGTGGAGATACCAACTCTACAGTGTTGCCTTGAAAAATAAAATAAAAAAGCGGCTAAAATTCAAGCATTTGACACCTGTTTTTTTAAGTCTCTGGATATTTTCATACAATACATATAGATATTGTTGAGTAGAAATTTGTCGATCGTTCTGTTGAGATCTGAAAGTATTTAATAACGTGAAAATGCTTAATGATTTTCGGATATACACCATTTTTATATTATAAACTTCCTAGTATGGGCTACACTATACTGTATATAATAACTAACATATCTAATTCTTTGGGATATGGTCTTTTAATCATGGAGTTGATACTAATTAAGTAAGGAGACTAAGTGAGTGAACGAATCAATAATAAGAGATCGAAATAGTGATATATATTCGATATTTTTTTGGAAAGTTGACAAGAAAATTTTTATTTGAAGACTTTCGTGAAGTACGCGACCATTTAAAGAATTGTTATAATTCAAAATATCAACTTTTATTGTAAGTTATCCGAGTTGATTATGTATTATGAGCTATAGAATTACGTCTTGGATCAACAAATGATGGAGCAGCAATATGCACATGGAATAAGAAGAAGGATGATGAGGATACTGTTTTTCTGTCAAAAGTGATGATGTAGATGGTGGAGAATATGGTGGTGGTGGGTCATATGGTAGCATGACCCACTGCAGCAGGCTGGTGGGTTGGTGAGATTGATATATTTAATTTCATGGGTTTTTTGAAGTTAAAAAAAATTTGCTGCCTATGGATTTCGAGCTTCGGTTAATTTCATGTGTTTAATTAGTATTGGCTCGATAGATTGCATGAAACCATTCTTATTACCTCTTTTTTTTTTCTAGTACTTATATATTATACATTTTTATGACAATATCTTTCAAAACTAATGCATTTGTTTCCACAAGAAGAACTGAAATGATGCAAGGAGGAAATAGTAGTTTAGGTTGGGATGGTGAGCCTGCCTTTCCATCTATAACTTGACAATGACGAAATCTTGACGTTAACAAAATTTGGCTATTCAACCCAAATATTCTATATCCATTTGTTATTAGGATTAGAAAAGAGGTTGAATTATTATTGATTGAAAAGTCAAGATGCTCGAATTAAACTATATTTATATTTGATAATTTCTACCGTCTTTCAAATTAGATAAATATTGTAAGTAGATTATTATTCAATCGTTAGTTAAAAATAAGAAATCAATTTATTAAATCTTTTTTTCTTTTCAAATAATCTAACTAACCTAATAGAATTTATGAGTCCAAATTAGTCACCGGATTAAACAAAGTTAAGCTCTAAGATTTAGGGTATATATAATAGTATCTATATAACAAATTTTCTATTAAATAATATAAATAGGGATGATAAGTTTATTTCTTGTTTAACTTAAAAGAAAGTTATATTATTAATTATAGTTTTATATATTTTAGTTGTGTATCGGTACGATTTTATCTATATTTTTATATTTGTATATATAAATTATAGATAATAATTTATATGTTTTTGGATGCGACGTGATCACATAATACTTCGTATTTAAAAATTGAGCTGATTAAATATAGTTACAGATGGATCTAAAAGGTGTCAGGTGGTGGATGCCGCCTGCTCAGCTCCAGCCACCGAAGCAAAAATTTTCCTTACTTATGTAGTCAGATTTTTTCTAGTCATAGTATATAATTTAACTCTCGCAACCATATAACAATAAATTGTATCAGCAATATTGTTGGTTGGCTTTATCCTTGTGATTTGTGAACCCAATTTCCAATTCCCATGATGTACATTTTACAATTTTTATTTCTAATTTCTTAATGTTAAACCCAAATTAATATATGCTTGAAGTCCAAATAATAATATTCTCAGCCCCTTTAGTTATAAGAAGTATAATCTAATAGTTTTAAATATAATATTTATTTAACATAATTTACTCGTAATTTTGAAATATTTAGTGTATTTTGACAAATTTAAAATATGCATGATTTGAAAAGTTCGAGAAGTGACTGTCAAAATTTATTGGCACTACTCGGTACACAATCATACACACATTTATCTCTATTATATAAAATTTACAACATCCATATATACTTTAACGATATGATTGTGATAACCCGATAAGGTTCTAATTCTATGCCACGTAGGTTTCTAATTATTTGTCAAAATTTATATGACAAATAATTATTGTTTTTAGGAAGTTCTATTTTTGATATTTATAAATTCATCCCATATGAGGATGGTGTTGACTCACACGCCGAATAGTGAGATCGAGTTTCGAGTCGCGTAGTCGCATGTGGTCCAATTTATCGTATTAAAAAAAAAAAGATATTTATAGAATCCATTCGAAATAAGTGAAAAAGTATGAATTTAGTGGTTGATATATGTGTTTCGACAGAATGTGGCGATCTAGTGAGTGAAGAGCACGTGTCTTTTTTTGATAGTCTTAATGTTTTTATTAGGCATAACATAATAAAAGAATAAAAAATGTTTTAACGTGTTCTTATGCTAAAAAGACGGGCAGTAAAGGCCATGCCAGCCAAGTATGCATAAATCATGACCAATCTAGAGGAGAAAATTAAAGTGTCTATTTTTTAAAGTGAGGATATGTTTGCCCTAATATGCTAATACATTTGTTTTAAGGTTATTCAGCATTTATGATGGATTTTATATAGAGAAAATTTAGGGAGTTTACTTTTAGACGTACGAAAGCCTCTCTTTAAAAAGCTGTGGATGTGGAGATGACATCTCATGATTTTGGACACTCTTAGCCATTTTAAGAAGATAAGGCGATAATCATCGCGCCCCTAGACACTCATGGCCTTGCTAGAAGACGAAGACGGATAGAGATCGAATTCGTCCTAAATCGAGGCCACTTACAGCTTCACATATAAATTACCTAAAATTCCTGTCATATCAATATGTAAAGCTCACCGATGGAAATGCTAATTTTGAACGATCTTTAGGATGTTCTTCATAGAGGTGGCTATATCGCTCCTTAATTTCTCTTCTACGAAAGAGCTCCATATGACATCTGTATCTTTGCAACAATAAGCTGCTCAAACATGATTAATGCACATAGTATTAGATTTTCAGATATATAAATTTTCCAGCCTGCTCCTCCACCATCAGATGCGGCTACGCTTATGCTTGCATAATATGTATATTTAAAAACTACACAAGAGACATTAGAATTGTCATGGTTACGGTTCAAACCGAAAAACCAAACCGAACCGTACGGTCCGGTTTAGTTTAGTCCGGTTTCAAAAAAAAAATTTACATTTTGGTTTGAACCGAACCGAACTGTTTTAATAATAGTTTAGTTTGGTTTAAAATATTTTAGTTCGGTTCAAACCGATTAAAACCGAAAAAAACTGAAAATAAGCCATTGAATTTTCTAGCCCATGGCCCATTAATTAATCCATAGTTAGGTTTAGGTGTTTTTATAATCCGTATTTTGTTGAAGTGAAGGTTAATTTTTTTCTTCCGATTTTAAGAATATATATATATATTGTGAGTTTATTATTATATGAAATTTATAAATGTAATACGTTCTTTTATAATCTTTGTTTTGCTTGTTTTGAAAGTGCAGGTTGCGGTGCATTCAAATGAAGTTGTCGTTTTATTATGCTTTTAGTTTTTGTTATGAAGACGAGATAATATTTTATTTTGTAAGCTACTTATTTATTTGAATGTTAGTTTCACTTTCTATTATCGGATGTTAAATGCGTATTATTTAGATATTTTGCTACGTTCCATTTATACGGGTTATTGATTCTATATGTTAAAATTTAGTTTGAACCGAACTAAACCGTTTTATATTAGTTTGGTTTGGTTTGGTTTTGGTTTGAAACTAGAAAACGAGTTCGATTTGGTTTGAAAAATCTCGAAACCGTTATCTGAGATGTGAAGTTCGGTTTGGTTTGGTATTCGGACCAATAGACCGACCATCGGACATACTAGAGACATGTATATATTTTTATGTTATGGACGTATGGTTGATACTTCACCACAACTAAACTACATTGTAAGTTCGTTGCAATCTCTCATGCCAGATAACAAAGTCATGCACAACACTGATATGATTACCACAATTACTATACATACAAACTCTTGGTCCGAGTAGTCAATAATAATTATATCTTCGCTTTACTAGTAGACAGTAGTGGTTCTATGTAATCAAATCAAGGAGTCCAATAACTTTCATTTGTATTTTTGTTTGCAATATGTAAAGACGACGAACACGAATTGGATTGGTTTTTTTGTGTTTTGGATGATACGAGGTACGTAAAGGATACAAAAAAGGTTTAAGAAGAAGAGGAAAATCCTCCCTACAATGAACAAGACACTATATTACAATGATATGAAAAAAACTAATATTAGGAATAACTCATGATGAACTTCCATTTCTGCAAAAGATCATAGCCCCCCAAAGAGACCACTCATCATGCACCAGAAAATTCCGGGAACTGCAATACCTCTCAAGTCAAAGATACATGATCTTGAGCAGCCAAAAAACATATTCATTTCGCGAATAAGAGATCAGAGACCAATCAGAGTATGCAGCAAAGTACCAATTTTGACGGAAAAGCAGATATAATGGTCTTGTACCATTTACAGCAAGGACAACCAGTATGTCAATTTAGAACAATTGCAGGAACCTATCATTGGATTGGTTTTGGATGGTCAATTAAATGTATTTGTATAAAATTGGTCCCCTTTCCTTAACTTCGAAACAATTGTCCTTATCTTTTCTCTAAAATGATAAGGTGTGAATAAAATACTTGCAGATGTCAATCATATATATATTTTATAAAGGGACAAACCGACAAAGCCAAAGCAAAGAGTTTTCGTAGTAGAGTTTACAAGAAAGCAAAAGTAAGATAGAATTACATCAATAGAGAAAATCGGAGCATAGCTCATAATCTTAGTCTAATGTGACTGTAAAATCCCGAGAGGGAGAAGAAGTGCAGTTCCACGTCTTTTTAGAGCCATTATCATCGTATTGTAATACAGAATGGCCTCAATTATTTCAATGCTTTACTTTCGGTTCTATCGATCCTCAAAGCACACGAAGCTAGGTCATTATCTAATGAAAGAAAATTAAAACGACAATCTAGTTCTAATTTGAAAAGTAATTCTTGAATTTTCAAATCCTAAGTAAAAAAGCTGTTATGAATTACACTACGAAAAATTCAAGGACAACGGGGACAAGGTTAATAACTAGATGATGAACCCAAAGTTTTTCCAAATCTGTGACCTTAGTAGTTCAATTCAAATTTGGTCGATCCACTAAAATATAATGAAATCTTTTAATGGTATTTTGAGAATATTGTTCATAAAGTATATGAGCAAAATAAGATCTACAACATGATCACTGGAATAGTACTTAATGACCAAAAATTAGATGATTATACATGCCTTTTTCATCGACCATAACTCCTCTCTTCTTCAATGGTCTCAAATAATGACATTAATCGTTCCCCACTTTAGCCGCTAGATGGATCTATTTGATATTTCAACAAAGCATATGTATTAGATATTTTGAAATTTTGATATACACGTGTCCGTTGATCAGGTTTCGGTTTTTTTGGCTACTCGAATTGAAGTTGAACAAAGATTTGATCTGGTCACAATACCAGTTTCTGTGCAAATATCTAGCGCAAACATATTTTTCAACTTGAAAGATCAACATAACTTTCACCACAAAATGAAACGTATAACAAGATGCTTGTTGTTCGATCTGGACACTCATACACACATATATATATGTGTATATATATATATCATGTCAAAATGACCTAATAGAGTGTATGAAAATCATAAAAACGTTTGACATCCATCGAGATCATTGAAAAAAAAATTCAGTGGTTTACGAGTTAAAAGAGAGATCAGCAGAGACATGTCAAAGGGAATTCATAAATCAAAATCTATAGAATAGAAAAATAAATTAATCTAAATAAATACCTTTTTATAGTAAATACGTTAATACGATGAGATATTTGTTCCATTGCGACACACCTAATCTGTCAGTGATTGAAATCATCGCTTTCGCCGCCATTCATGTGTCTCTAAATTTTTATAAAGGTTGGATTTCACGAAGAGAAATGTAGTCCGAGTATGTCGTGTGATTGAGTTTTCACTTATAACCTTATTTTAGCCTAAACTTATAATACTTAAAATTATCCTTCCACTAATAAGATTATTTAGTAAAATATATCTATCCGGTCGAACCACAAGTATCGCATAATGGAATTTCTTTAGTAATTTAAGTGTACGTTTTATGAAAATCGATACATATTTTGATTATTTTTTTCGGTCTTGCCCTTGTATTTTTCAATATAAGGTACTCTTGTTACATAAAGATTTGTTGGCTTGAGAATATTAAATAAGAACAGACATGTAATCTTTTAAATCAATTAATTATTTTTTTAAAATTGTATCTACATTTGCATGACATTTGGAGTGAGATGGGAGGAGTAATAAAAGGCTTTTGTTTAGTCTAAGTTCCCCACATTCGATGTGTAAATTTGTTTCATTAAAAAATACAAAGAAGGATAATGGCTTTTAATGGGCCTCGTTTTTTGAATGACGTGGACATCAATAAGCTTGATAAATGGCCCACTACCATTCTCCCTATTCCATAATATGCTATTGAAACATCAGTAATAACAAATGTTGACTTGCATCTGGTCAACCCAATTTTATCACGAGACATAATTATACTAAACATTTCAGCTTGTTGTTTAGCATATTCTCTCTGCTTGTCTTTCAGCTTCTTGTACTCCAATTTCACCTCCCTGCCCAGTTCAAAACAATATCAGAATTCGTTTACGCTCGTATAAGTCGCGGTTGTGTCACAAGTAAGTTACATGAAATATTGTACCTATCATTAGGATCAATGGACAAGCTTTCTTAATGTCAGCCTCAGCTTTCTCTAGCTCCGATGTTTCCAGGTACGCTTGAGATCTTCTGAACAAAGCTTTAACATTCAGCGGATCGACTTCTAAGACCTGTGTAACTAATATTTCAATATCTTGCATAACAAAGTCCACTTTTCTTGACATGGTATAGATAGTTAATTCAAAGAGTTAGAGTACCTTTGTGCATAGTCTTGAAACTTCAGGATAATCTCGGAGTTTAAGTTGACAGGCTGCATTAGTGTTCGAGTAACAGGACAGCAGCAACGACTTTGATCACGACTCTTATCATCTGTGAAATCGTGGCTATACTCGGCATAATTCGCAGCCTGAAATCCATCAATGCAAAGGTAAAATAGTTTTATGACAAAAAATACTCATAATTTCAGTATATTAAATTTCCCCCCTTGAGTCGGTTTTTGTTTAAATGAGTGTTTGATGACTCGCCTTCTCTGTGACTTCTTGGAGGCACGCCAAAATTTTCCGGCTTTAAACAGCAGATTTCCATCGGCTTTCCTTTCCTTCGCATGCTTCTAATTTCTCAGTTGAGTTCCATCTTCCAAAGACTTATCCTGAAATGTCGAAAATCGCGTTAATTCGATAGCATTTTAGAGCCTAATTCTTTTCGAAAGGGGAAGCGGACCTTGGTAAAGTTGATCAACTTGATTTCATAACAAAGAGCTGGATGTATTTCTATCAACCGATATTCTTTGAATTTCACTGTCACACTCATATACTCTGCAGCATTCACAGTTACTATTGCTTCTTCTCCTTTTTTCATAGTCATGATTGCTCTATCCAAACCTTCATTTTACTTGATCTGCAAATAAATAAAATAAAAATTCAAATTTTTGATACATTCACTTGAAGTAAAATGAAAAAAGTACCTTGTAGGCATATGAATGTAAAAGGATCCCCATCAGATCCTTTTTGATAAGAGACTGTTCCATCTTCAAGTCTGCCGATGCATACAACTGTAAAAACAAGAAAAATTAGAGCATGTTCTGAAAATTCCTGAACTATGTTTCAGTATACTAATTATTTTCCAGAAAATCTAATCATGTGCACGAAAAGTTTGTTTACCCCTTTTGACACAGAGGAACCTTCATTAGGACGATCCAAGGCCTTCTCCAACTTTTGTGATCTTTTTCATAACCTTCTTATCTCCAAGTCCACATCGATAACTCTTTTCAGGATATCAACTCAAAGCTCGATTGTTAGCTTGGAATCCGGTGGGTTGCACTGATGTCTAATTTTTGCATATATCCATCTGAAAAAAGCAAATTTTGCAGATAAAAAATTATGACGAAAAGAACACATCGATTGAAGCAACAAATTACTACTCCATTAAGTTATGATTGAATGAAGGAAACTTACGCGCCCGAACTTGACTACTAATTCTGCTTTCTCGCCCTTTCTCATAGTCTTCACTGCTTCGCACATTGCAGGACCTAGAAAATACAGAGTTGCATAATTAGTATGTCAAGCTACAATGACAGAGAAAATCTATGGAATCTAATTATCAATAAGAACTAAAAAATACACTACTTACTATCGCCAATACAAAAACTCTACTCCTTCATCAGACTTGGAAATAGAAGATCCATCATCTAGGAAGGCCTCATATTTAACTACAAGGACAAAATTAAATTGTAAAGTAAAAAATAATTTCAGTTTTATCGTATGAATTACTAGTGATAAATGATTATTAATTACCTAATACTTGATCGGAATCTCTAGGAGTAGCCCAACCTTCACCCTCCATTGTTATCTTCTTGAGCACGACTCCATCGCCTGTTATGTCCAGTATTGATCTCACGATATCATCTCTATGTCGAAAATGAGTAATGCATTCGGAGGAACCAAGGGCTCTGAGCCAGATTCTCCATAAGCTAGATTTGGTGGTATTTTGAAGATGCTCTCTCACCCTTCTTCATTGTCCTCACTCCTTCATCGAATCCTTTTATAACTTCGCCTTAAAATGAAATT
>JANIEQ010001055.1:0-11283 GCA_024708375.1 Oxalis stricta | reverse complement strand
GCATCAATATGCAAAAAATAAATAAATAAATAATGAGCAGAATATATGAGAGGGCAAAAGGGGTAACTTTATGTTGCAAGAGAAGTCACATAATCACATCCGGACCAAGACAATATCTTTCGGGCATAGAAGGGAAGGAGTCATCTTCCGAGGCTAGCATCGTCAAATCTCTTCACCAAACCCTCACTATACTGTAAAATGGCGGAAAATGGTTCCTCTTGAACTAGTGCAAGAAATTTTCTTCTCAGTTACCGGTCAAATCTCTTCGCCGTTTCAGTTGTCTGTCCAAACCAATCTCATCCCTAATCAACGGCCACGATTTCATCAGACAACACCATGCTCAATCCCTAAAAAGCAACATCAACGTCTCTCTTCTGGTCTTTTGTACACGGCGATTCCATACACTTGCTTTGACTTTGACTCTCTGGAGAATCCCACAATCCTGAAGAATCCCATTGGAAGAACCTGTCATTCCATTAGGAGGAGGTGGAGGCTGCAATGGCATTCTCTGCCTTGTTGGGAGCACTGGAAACGTTTCGCTGGTAAATATAGCGACAAGGAAGAACCACATTTTTGCCTGCTTTGAAACCGGTTCGGCGGCCTGTCGTGATTTTGTTTATGGTTTTGGTTATGATAGTTTTAGTGACGACTACAAAGTGGTCACTTTTCCTAGACGTTTTTCGGCTGATCGCCAAGTGATGCTCTATAGCTTGAAAAACAAGAAGCTGGAGGAAGGTTGAACAACCTTTCCCTTATCTGACACTGAATCATTCTTTCGGATCTGCTTTTGTTTCTGGTAAAATCCACTTTTATGGGTTTTCAAATCAAGATGATCCCTTTCTCTAGAAAAAGTTGTCGTGGGTTTTGATCTTTCCAGTGAGAAGTACAATGAAGTTCCACTTCCCGACTCTTTGATTTCGGGAAGCAAGTCCCTTTATTTGACGGTTTAGGAGGATGCCTTTGTGCCGTTTCCTATCGGTATGGTGGGCCAGGGTCACTCCCCGGCGATGTTCGGGTTATGAAGGACGTCGGTACCAAGGAGTCTTGGGCGCAGCTGTTTACGGTTACAGGTGGTACTGGCTGGAGGAGTAAGGAGACGATATTGTCCAAATGTAATTCCGATTGCATATTCCAAGAATAGAGATAGAGTGCTTTGCCATATAATGAGCTCAGGGCGCCCCGATGAGCTTTTTTGGTATCATCTCAAGGAGAAGAAGTTGAGTTCTATTGAGACGTTGGAGGGAAAGTTGCCAACTTCATTTCATGCACTTGTGATGGTGGAGAGCCTTGTTTCGATCTGACAGGGAAAGAAACAGGAGGAAAGGTTTGTGCTTTGTTATTTAATTTCTTTGTTTGCCTTGTATTTCATTAATTACTTGATTGATCGTTATTCTTCTTGTTTCATGTAGGGAGGATCGAAAAGGAAAATCTCTAGCTAATATGAGGATATCGATTAGGAAATAGTAGTATAGTAGTCACGGTGATGTTAATTGAATCGTAGTCAAGACTACAACGATTGGGCTTACCGATTCTGTTAAGATTCTGGCAAGTTGTCTTTTTTTGTTTTAACAATGTCGTAATCAGCATCGTTTATTAAGGAGAGCTGGAGCTAATTATATGATGTGAATTAATCATAAAAATATTAAATTTTGAGCATGCATCTAAATTTATAGTAAAATATCGAATAATAAAAAGTTATACATGCTCGAGCGCGACTATATCCTTATTTGTATTCGATACAGTACATGCTACAGTCATACAGGTAAGAAAAACATTCGGTGAAGTACAGTCTAAGGATAAAGAAAAATTTTATACAGTACTTATTACCGATGACTGACTTAGGACCATTGAGAGTTTACAATGACAGGCAAAATGCTATCCTCCTATGTTCAATGACTATGCTTGGAATAAAGGTATATGCACAATTTATTTGGTTCTTTCTTCATACCATATTCATTATGTATGTTGTTTAATTACATAAAAGAAAAGGTATTATATAAGTATAAATTAGTCCATATAAATTAAATTTTGGTCCTTATTTATGTTTTAAATCTTTGCCATGTGTATTCGTTTTCTTCTTTAAACAGCTAATTATATTTTATACTTCATAATGATCTCGACAATGGTGAATGTGAAGCTGTGTGTAGGCTTCTCTACGACAAATTTGAACGAATCCGGAGATGAGCAAACTGCGTGTGATAACTATTTCTTTCTTCTCAATTGGCTCCGAGAGATTTCCACGCTATAAGGGCTGGGAGTTCTACATCACTGGACAAGGAAATTAGATGGTGATATCTCAAAGGCATTGATGTACGTCATCATTAAGTATTTTCTTTCAGTTAAGAATGTTGATCATGTCCATACATTTTTAAAAATGTCCGGTATTCGTCCTTATTTTTCAAAAATATTATGTTTCAGCTCTTGACGTAGGAGTAAAATTTCACAATAAGGACCAACATACATTTTGAAAGAGCATGAGGACAATTCGTCCATTTTACTGATTGCACGCAAACTTGATGAGTCATGACTTTCAGATCGAAAATCCTTTCATCGACGATCCAGCTACAACTGAATGGGGGCATATTGATTTTTGTGCCACCATTACTTGACATCTAATGAAACTCGGGCATGCATCCAATTTGTATAAAAATATTATACATTTTATACTCCAAAAAAAAAAAAAATTATTTTAGGCTTAATTTATATGATACAATAACTTTTTTCCTTTTCTTTATACCATAGATAACGTTACTTATATTTTTTGAGGCTTACGCGGTTGCCTTTCTAAGCTAATGGTTAATCGGCCTTAAGTGGTGGCGTACGATGGATTAGCATTTCTGACTATAGGAGGAGCTGGCCTCATGGTTCCGAGGGACAAACCAGCTGAAGCAGGACTCACCGTGATCAGCTCGTTCTTGATGGAAACTTCCTCCCTGATTTGATTCTATGTACTATGGCCTTTTTAAATAACTTGTGAGAAACTCTAATATATCTATGTCTATACTCTTAACTTAAGCTATCATTAGAAAGATATAGTATATATTATGTTATGTTAAATATGTGTGTGCTTTGATTTCTAATGCCATTAAAAGCATTCGATTTTTTTTTTAAGAGTCAAATGGGTAGTGAACTATATACATAAGGATAAATTTAGATATGAGAGAAAAAAAAAACTGATTGTTGTACACCCCAAACATAATCAGTACTGATCTTAAAGTATACACAAAAGGGAAAATGGAGGTGCGGGGAATCGAACCCCGTGCCTCTCGCATGCGAAACGAGCGCTCTACCATATGAGCTACACCCCCTTGTTTGATTAGATAAAAGTTTGTATGGTTATAACAAATCTATTTGTCAAATAGAAAATTGTAAAACATGTGGTGGATGCATAATTTAGGGGAAGCATGAGCGATAATCATAACTTGCGTAATTTAGCCACCTTAGTTAGACATCGTTATTATTACATCAGACAACCTTTGATGTTCGTATCCTAGGGGAATCATTAATTAAGCTTATTTATCTATGCGAGTTAACACTTAACAGTAAACAATATAGGTATTGCTTCAACTAATTATCTTAATCAGAAATACACATATATATATATGTGTGTGTGTATAAAATCCACGAGGATCTTGTATATCTCATGTTTTCCTAAGAAAGAAAGTCAGCTGTAATATAATGATTAGTGAGATTAAAAATCTAGCTTAATTAACTGCATGCTGGTGGTGAAAAATGATATTCTTATTAATATATCTTCGTTAATCAAAGTACGTAGGCCTTGATGATAAAAAAAAAGTACGTAGGCCTCTATTAATTGATCCTCAAACACGATTCTTGTTTCCAATTCAAACATGAGCTAGAGCTTTCAAGAAGCTATATATATAGAATATCTCTTTTGGTAATTAATTGTCAGCAATTAATAAAGATGGCTGTGATATATAATTAAAATAATTAAGCAAGCTAGGGCACAATTAATTAGGCAAGCTAGTTGCCCACTCCTGCCTGATTTTTTAATATACATGGATGTGTGCGTATCCTATTATATATAAGTAATACAAAATATTTCAATGCAGTCATAATATATACATATATATATTTATTTATTTAAGGTAAAGACCGAGAATTGATAAAGTCAACGGACGGCCGGAAAGAACTTGGGAGGCATTAGAAGAGAAAGAATGTATGGATGATAGGATCATCGTCGGAGGCGCTGTCTCCGGCAGCTCGGATGCTTCATACACCGAAATTGAACTCTTATATTGTGGGTAAGTTTGGAATAAAGATTGGAATTGATCCCTCCATCTTCAAAGCTGGACTAGAGCAAACCCTCCTCAACCATCCTCGTTTCTCCAGCAAGCTGGTACGTATAGTATACTTATATACTTAAATTAATATTCTCTATTGCGATCATTCATAACCGCGAAAAGAAAAAAAATGAAAAATCATCGAGAAAGTCATTTTTAGATTAAATTAAATGATCTTCTCGTTATTTCTCTTCACATTTCACGTTTATTTATAATGTTAAATTAAAAATGCATTTTGATAGTATATATGTTAAATTAGATATTCGTCTTTCGACTTTAATTTCTCAGGTGAAAAGAAAACACATTATGCGGAAGAGAAAACGTGGATGAGGACAAAAGTGAACCTTGACGATCACGTTATTATTGTTCCCGAATTAGACCCAACAGAAATGGATATTTCACCAGAACATTTCATAGAACAGTACACATCCAATCTGACAACAAAGCCATTGGACCTTTCGAGGCCACTTTGGGAAGTTCACCTTCGTTAACGTATAGAAGCTCGGAAGCAGAAGCCGTCGCCAATCTTCAGAATTCATCACTCGACTTGGTGACGGAATGTCTCTCATGTCACTAATCTTGGCTTGTACTCGATAAACCTCTAACCCTGAATCCTTGCCTACTCTCCCATTGCAAAATAAAGACAAAAATGAAGATAATAAGTAGTAATAGTGGTGGGTTTGGATTAAACGTTTGGTGGTTTGTTATAACAATATGGTCAATTTTCAAGATATTATTTAACACGATTGTGGATCTTTCCTTGTTTATCGCGACGAGTTTGTTTTGAAAGATACCAAGACTCCAATCAAAGGTCATGTACCGAGGGTTGAGGGTAATGTTAAGAGGTTTGTGCACAAGACGGTCAGTTTTGGTGATATCATATTGGTCAAGAATGCTATGAGCACAGTCAGTGTATATATTTTTCTCTCCCTTTTAAAGATTGATTAATGTTAGGTGTTTTTTTATCATCCTAATTAATGTTAGGTTAACTCCTACCCTTTAATAATTTCTTTAAATCCACCTTACATTTCAAAGCAATATAATATCTTCCTAGTAGGCTAGGAATTAATTTTCATGAAGTCAATACTTTGGATTGAGTTGCTTTCTTAGTTCCTTGCCTAGGAAGTTTTTAAAGTATTTTTGATTTTTTAGACAGTGAATGGTGTCTTATTGGGAGTAACACAAGCTGGACTCTCAAGATATCTAACCAGAAAATATGGTGAGCATTAATTTCTTCTGTGCCTCTTTCAATCTTGGTTTGGATGATCAGATATCCTAACAATTTTGTAAAATTATTTATTCAACAGGCATAGATCAGAAATCTAATCAAGGATCAAACCACTAAGTCATCGATAAATCTGAAAAATATTCGCTTGAGAGCGACTGTTCTAGTTAATTTGCGACCAGCCGTAGGAATCCAGGTAATATTAATTGATAGTATGTATCTTTTTAATCATATCCGGTCCATTATAACTGCCATGTCAAACGAGCCCTTTATATCATAATTAAAATATATGTATTGAGCAGGCATTGTGACAGATATGATGGCCAAAGGTTCCAAAGTGAGATGGGGAAATAAGATCGGATACATTCTCCTCCTTTCTAATATTTTCTTACAATTAGAAGACCCATTAGAATGTGTTCGAAAAGCTAAGGCGACGGCTGATCGGAAAAGGAATCTCTAGAAGCCATTTGTACATATCAAATAGTGTTAACTTTCTCTCACGACTGACAGGAATTAAAGCAACTGCTATATTAACGCGACAAAGTCTTTTCAAACACAACTATGAGTTTCTCGAAATATGGTTGGTCCAGTTGAAGAAATTACTTTCTTTGGCCATCAAGTCACTTATATCGCACCATCTGTTTATGGTCTTCCACACGTAAGTATTTTCAGTTTTCAATGAAGTATGAACAATCACGATATAATATATGACAATTTTTCAAATGTGCATATTGACATCAAATATTCGCACTCCATTCATATTATATAATAACATTTGACATTCTTCCATTTGTCAAATTAATTTGTAGGCATTGACGATACATTTCCAGAGCTACGTCGACAAGATGACTATATCTATTGCTGTTGATCCAAGCGTGATTCCAGATCCTCATCAACTCTGTGCAGATTTGGAGGAATCTCTCAAAATCCTGAAAAATGCCATTTTCAAACAAGGACTTGTCAAGGAAACCGCCTAATTAAAAATATATTATCCACAAAATTATACTCTTAAAGAGAAATGTTAGACGTCCCAACTTTACTGTAAAAATTGATTATCGATAAAATTATACTCTTAAGAGAAATAATAGACGTCCTAATTTTATTGTAAAAAGTAAAAATTATATTAAGCAATAAATTAAATTGAATGTTATTTTTTTCTTTTTTGAAGTTTAATTGAATGTTGTTTTTATAGAAGTAAGTACAAACTAGCTTAATTATATGCATTGTTACATATGATTTGAGTATCAACCATGAAGGAAGAAAATAACTTATCCACAAATACATAAATGTCGACAAGGTTACATATGGGAAAAAAAGGACTAGACAGTAGACACTCTGTTAGTTGCCTGCAGCAGAAAAACTAACGACGTGTTAACAGAATTGAAGATCACTAGTTCAGGAACCAATTTAGACAGGTGAAAATTATATTTTATATCCCTCTTAAATTATTATATTATTATGTTAACAAAATATTTTTTATAGTTCAAATCGAAGAATTATATATTCTCTTACATGATTTCGTTAAACAATTATACCCCTTCCACCGTTAAAAATTGCCACATGGTACCAATTTCCGTTAAATTATTTTACGTGACACTTTAGACCAATCTTAACATGCCACGTGGTCTATGATGTGGAAAAAAATGTCACGTGACACATAAAATGCCACACAGATCAATAAACATGAAAAATCGGTTCGAATCACGGTCCGAGTATCGAACCGGTCCGATTCGAGCTACATAGGCGAATCGAGTCCGATTAATTAATTTAAATTTATAAATTTATTATTTTAAAATAAATTCTTAAATTTTTAATTTCTTTATTTTATAAATTATAAATATTTATTAAATTTAACATTTAAATTTATATTATTATAATTTTTTATAAATAACATTTATAAGTTTTTGTTATAAAGTAATTAATTTTTTTTTAAAAATGTATGTTTATTTTAAAATTATTAAAATAAAAAATATTTAAAAATTAGTAAATTAATTTATTACTAATTATTAAAATAATTAATATTTTTAAATTACTAAATTATTTTTTTTTTAAAAAATAATGCATGTTTATTAGCAATATTTTTAAAATTACTACTACAGTCGAACCTCGATAATATAATACCCAATGAATTAATAATCTCTACCAAATTAATAATTTTTTTTCTCCTAAATTACGATTTTAAAGGTAATCTTATTTCGATAAATTAATAATCTTGATTAATTAATAAAGTTTAAGCGTATAAGAACACTGATTAATTTAAAGAGGTTGATGCGACGCCCGTCTTCGACCTACCTATAAGGATCGGAAGCGGTGTCTGTTGGTATCTTGACTCATCATAAATGCAATCCCTAAATGGAAAAGTGGACCCTACTATTGCCTCGTAGTCGAGCTTTAATTTTCTACTTAACACGGAGAGAATACAAACATAATTTTTGAAAAATATAAGCTATAATATTTAGTGAGATTTTTCTTTAAAAAGAAAAGTTCATTTAAAATTATTTTGAATTTCAATTAAAACTTTAAATTGAAATGTCGATATTATAAATCATTTTGACTATAGTAACTATACGATACTTTAAATCGATATAAGTATTCCCGAAAAATATAAATCTCGGATAAATTATATTTTAGACTATTGAAACCCATTCAACTAAAAATAAACGATAAGAAGACCAATAGTAAGAACGATCTACAATAATATTTTAGGTTGCCCTTCGACACGGATACATCTCCTACTACGATTATTAAAATAACTCTGTTCCCTAAAACATTACCATTCCATCCGAGAATTATCGATATGTATCACATATGTTCCTAAAATATTATAAATAATCGTAGCCGATTCTTAATAGATAATATTATCGCTCTCGGTCGTGAAGTTAATCCATTTATCTTTCACTTCCTTTAAAATTACTCTATGTGAATTAATCAGCTAGTGATTAATTCATTACTTCCATATACTTCAATATTAAACTTCACATAACAGAATTCTTCTAAAATCATTACCTTTTTACTAGTCATCTTAACATGTTTCTATCGTCTATTAACTTACGTATCTCAATTAATTCATACTTCTATGTCTCATAATAATATTTACGTCTAAATAATATTTACTAACACTTATCTTATTTAATCATAATTAATCTTTGTTTGTCTAAACCCTCTTCATATATTTAAATCTCTATGAATCAATTGAATTTATTGAACCAATTGAACCTATACTAGGTTGCTATGATCCCAAAATTATTTTAACCTAACTTGTACATAATTAGGTTTGAAATAATTTTTTATATCTTCAGTTAAAATTTCGTCGGTTTCGGAAGACCTCTAAGCTGCTTCGTTATAGGTTCGGGTGAATAGCTGGTTCGGGTTTAGGCTTTATTCAGTATTGGGCAACTGATTTTAAGTTGAACCGGGTGAACCAGTTCCTGATGTGGGAAACAACTAATATGCCCTCGTATCATTCAGTAGATCGAGGGTACTCCGTCAATTATTTTGAAAATAGAAGGATAGAAAGGTCACTTACAATAAAAGGAATATAAAAGGAGGCTGAACTGGTTCGGTTCGGTCATTCCTACTTCTTCTTCCTCCTCGCTCGTCCGTTACTCTCCTCTCTCTGCCGTTGAGCTCGTCGGAGGCGACGGCTGAACTTGATAAACTTGGTATGAAATCGGCAGCTCTCGACACGGGGAAGCCGATTTTAAGGTTAGTTTTACCGTATCTACCTTAATTTTTCCTTAATTTTGAATTTAAGGTTTCGGTCACATGAACAAGATTTGGGGTTTTTCTTTGATTGTTTAATATGTTATTCCTTAGCAATTAATGTGATTTTTATTTTGTTTTGACATGTAAAACGGACGGAAACTCACCTTGATAGTGACTAGCGGCGGAGACGGAGTTGCTCGAGGTTGCCATGACTTTCTTGGTTCGACGAGCATGCGTCGGACGTTGGGAAGGTTCGAGTCGTTCGAGTCTCGCCTTTCTAATCTTAGCGGACTCGGGTTGTCCCTGTTTTCGATTGAATATTCGTCGGGGTTGATCGGCGATATTTAAATTGTGTTTTCTGTTGAGATAAGAGGTAAACTCTCCTTTCTATATTTCACGTTCTTAATTGTTGTCATAGTTCTGGATTGTTTTTATCTTGCAAAGGCAAAAGCTTACCGTTCAAGCTCTATTTTGGGTCAAGAGTAGTGGTAGATTTTTGGTCAAAAATGAATGCTAGGCTTAACTAAAAAATAGTGTAGGGCTTAATTAGTTAATTACATTAACCATTGTGATTTATAATAACAATCAGGCTTAAAATTATAACGATTCTACTTTAGAATATTTTGATCGATTAGATAGAATCTATTTCGCGATAAAATATTTTCAATGCTAAAATTAAATAAAAATATTTTTGATAGTAAATTTGGACATAATTGTTAGATTCAACTTGTATTTTCGTCTAAAAGTAAATATATCTTTTTATAAATACATAAAAAAAATGCATGTATTTTTAGATCGAGTAGTATTCATGCATGTTTATTTTAAAATTACTAACTATTTTTTAAAATAATAATTAATTGACAATAAATATTTAATTATAAAAAATAATTATAACTTTTAATTTTTAAAATAATAAATTTATAAAAGTTAAAGTAATTAACCGGTTCGGTTCATTTGGACCGAACCGGTTCAAGTAGTGGTCGGACCGGTTCTATTTTGAGCCAGACCGAATCGGTTTTTTCATGTTTATAGATCATGTGGCATTTTTTATGTGACGTGTCACTTTTTCCACATCATATGCCAGGAGCATGTTAAGATTGGCCAAATGTGCCATATAAAATGATTTAACGGAAATTATTGCCATGTGGCAATTTTTAACGGTGAAAGGATATAATTATTTAACGAAATCATTTAAGTCGGGTATAATTCTTCAATTTGAACTAAATTAGGTATTTTTGTTGGCATAATAATCTAAAAGGAGTATAAAATGTAGTTTTTCCAAGATAAATGGAAATTCAAAAGAGGCAGATATTTAATGTATAAAAAGTTTGAGGACCTTTGAGTGCTACTATCCCAAACATTTGGTCCTTTTCTGTTTAGATTCTAGAACTTTCCTCCTCTTCTTCTCACACAATACGGTCTCGAGTTTCATTTCACAGCGTTCTTCATTTCCATAAACCCTTTCCAAATTCCACTTAGCAAATACATCACTAGCATAGAGTAGAGCAGACGGCAATGGCGATAATATCCGAATTCGAAGAGGAGAAACCAAAGCCTTCAGCTTCTTCCTCCCGGCCTCCAGCCGAGAAGACAGTCCCGTTCTCGGCGGCGCTCGACACGGGAAAACCTCTCGAGTTTTTGAAGGAAGCGATCCATTTTGTGGAGAAGGAGAGCGATTTTCTTGTGAACGATTCAGCTGTTACCGAGATCACAGCTCTGGTGCAAGCTGCGAAGGCGAGGGCGTCGGCGAAGAAGAAGAAGAAGGCAGAGGACGACGCGAAAAAGGAACAGTCCGCCAAGAGAGTGGCGAAGGAGGAGTCGTTTCCGGAGGCGAAGAAGGAGCCGATGGATGTGGATAAAACTAAGGAGGAGAACAGCCGTAGAGGTATTTTTAAACTATTGCTTGCTTTAACTCTTGTGCATTCGTATTGTTGCTGAGAAACTGCCATAGTAGAGCTTAGGTCTTATTTAAATGTTCTCTGCTAGGATCCTACTTTGCCTGTCAATTGTTAATGAATTGTTTTGAATGTTAAATGCTACTCCATGTTT